>VWZP01002147.1:595033-609823 GCA_013396995.1 Dicaeum eximium | reverse complement strand
ATAGAATAGAATAGAACTATTTCAGCTGGAAGAGATCTACAACAATCTTCAAGTCTAAATGTCTATTTTTTTTTTTAAATAATTAAATCTATGTACTGATCTTATGACTTTTTGAATTAAAAAAACACAGTCTCTACAAAATAGGTATTATAATGTAGGAGGATATATGCCCCCATGCAGACATAGAAAACAAAAAATGCTGCAATAGAGAAATATTGCTCAATGAAGATTCCCTAGGTTTTTCTGCAAGTGTATAAAAAATATTAATCACACAGATTAGGGTTTCCTCACGTGAAATATAACATCCTTTCAGGATTACATTCTTCCTTTGTAAAGAACCACAGGTAGATGCAACTTTTAGGGACATAGCTTAGAGTGTAGATGAAGCACTTAGGGATGTGGTTTAATGGTGGACTTGGCAGTGTTAGTCGTTCATGGTTGGACTCAGTGATCTTAAAGGTATTTCCCAGCTTAAAGAGTTTCATGATTTAGATTTTCTTGTAGCTGTGTATGGTCAGCTATTTATCATCAGTTTTGTAGAAGTATTTACACACATATTTTACATTATCCAACTAAGAAAGGAAATATAATTTAGAAACAAGGTTCAACATCTAACATTAAATTCTGATTAACTTAGGTGAGGTGCAGGGATACACTGGTAAATGTGGATTGTGAGGAACTTGCAGCAGATGTTTTGTCACTTTGATTTTTCTGTTGTTCTTCTCAGTTTGGAAAGCAAAAGTTTGAAATACAGCCAGAGTTTCCGGAAGATAATTATTTTTCTTCTAATGTGAAGTATTTCACACTTCATAAAAAATTATGTACCTGTACATGTTGCCTTAAACTGCTGTGAAGGCCCTTTTTCCCCAGCCTGCAGAAGCACAAAACTGCAGGACTGTTTTCTGTGCCTGATAGGATGAAGAGATGTGAAAAGTTTAAAAGCCACAATCTTTTTGCATCACCCACATAAAGCAAACACAAGGGTCCTAAGGGGGGGAAAGGCCTCCATAAATCTGTGCTACTCTTGGGAGATGCGCCCAGCGGGATATCCCGGCGTACTGCGGGAATGCTCCTGCCCTGGGTGGGGTGGGGTGGGGTGGCAGGACCGGGACCAGCGGCAGGAGCAGCAGCAGGAGCAGCTTTAGAACCAGGACAAGGACCAACTGCAGAACCAGCAGCAGCAGCAGAACCTCGAGCAGAACCAGGAGCAGAGCCAGCAGCAGCAGAACCAGCAGCAGTAGAACCAGCAGCAGCAGCAGCAGCAGGAGGCACCCGGCTCTCCCGTGGCCTCGGGGCGGCACTCGCGCTCCGCCGCCGGGCTCTCCCCAGCTTTGCGCCTCTGTTATTCCCACCCTGCAGGGCCGTTTCCCATCAGAAACTAATCCTGTTTTCCAATCTGCATGTTTCTTAGAACTACCCCCGGAAAAATAATGGAAAACAAAAGAGCTGCGCAATATCTGTGCAGTAGCTCTTATGCTTGGCTCTGGCCGAGAGGGAAGTGCCAAGAGAACGACTTCCCGTAGTAACTCAGAATTCCTAATTCTGCATAAGAATATTAAAATAAACATACATGCACACATACATATTACTGTTATGATTTTGTTCAGAGATTAATCAGAAGGGTCAATATCCTTTTTCTTTAAAATGCTCTTACTCTAATACACAGATGTGGGGATGGGGGGCAGAAATAAGCACTTTATTGTCCATTTTAGTTTATTGGAAAAAGATTCTTTAGAGAAGGTTTTCTAGATTTTTTGCATTTTGTATTTGTATATGTATGTATGTACGTACATATGTATTCTATTCATGCAACACCCACATATCTGGTAAGATTTCTTTGAGAATTTTTCTGGATCTAAAGGATCTGACTCTTCTGTGTCAGAGTGGTTTTGTAAACGAGACACTGGTTTTTTACTAAAAGTTATGACAGAAAAATCAGTCATCTCTATTTAAGATGCAGACAATTTTTCCTCAGTCAAACAATACTTGATTTGCCAGGCAATGCTTAATATGAAGGAAGTAGAAATTGTGCTTTATTTTGTGCATAAACTGAATCTGAATTCACAAAAATTCTGAAGTCCAAACCACCTTTGGCACATGCAACTGCTGCCTTTACCATATTTTTATAATGTGATGAACAAGGAAAAAGGTGCTCTTTCCTCATTATAACTTGCACAGGAAGTGCTTTTTTAAAATACAAATTTACAAATAATACAAAGGCAGAATGAAGTACTTAAAATTCATTATTAATAGATAGATTTTCATTTCAAATATCAAACAACCTTACTGCCTCCAGAGGATGCCTTATACCCACAAATTTTCATGTGATTACTCTCAAAGGAAGCAGTGGTCAATTTTGGTCAACTGCCTTATTTTCAAAAAGTGTTTCTTTTGATCTTGTTCCTTTGGGAAGATCTTTTGAAGGTTCGTGTGGTGTGGGCTCTTAGTGAAAATTAATCTCTTAAACTTCTAATGCAAAACTGTTAAGCTGTTAGCAAGAAGTCATAGCTGAACATAGTACCTGTTAGATGATAATGTTCTATTATACCCTCCTGAAGAGTGACAGGCTGTTTAGAGATTACAGGTGGGATGAAGATGAAGACTCCTTCTGACTAAGCATGAAAGACTAGCAGTAATCTTCCTGCAGAGTGTTGAGAGTCCTGATGTTTTCCTGTGGAAAGCAGCAAATCAGTGTAGTGAAGCTGGATGGCAGCTGATCCAGAAAAGTGTTTGATGGTGGATTGAGAAAAGCAGGCCTGGTAACTGAAAATTAACTGGGCAGGCCTATATCTAATAGTGGGGCACCTCAAGAGCAACTCAGAGCTGGCTTTAGAGCCCAAAAGCTTCACAAACCACAGGCCAGAAGCTTTGGGCAACCTTGATGATATTCCAGGGTAAGAAAGGTTGGTAAACCTTGTCCTTCAGCAAGCTGCCACAAGTGCATGAATCACAGTGTGCAGGAGAGAGTTAATCACTGTATCTTCATTAATGTGCAGATGATAACATTATTAAAATTTAATGCATTTATAATTAAGAGCCTTATGATAGATGAATGCAGGAGTATTTGTTCGTAAGACTTGAGACTAAGGAAGAAGAGATCCCCGGCAACCAAGAAAAACCCTCAGGATTTTTATTCCTACCTGAACAAAAATGGCTGTAAGTAAGGAACATACTGAATGGTAATCTGCTTTCTCAAACTGAAAAATAATTATAAAATATTGATCTTTTCAAACTTTTTCAGAAATAGAATAATATTTCATTAATAAAAAGCTGGCATATTACTCTTGAAACAAAAGCGTGACAGCTAAATGCTAAAAATTAAATTCAGGAGAACAGACAAAAGAATATTCAGGAAATCCTAGGAGGTGATGTGCTCGAAATAGTCTCTATCTCTATCTCTTGTGGGCAATAAGAGAGAATGTTGTGGAAAAGACTGTTATTAAAAAAGAATAACTTCCACACTTCTTGAAGGCAATATTTGACATCTGTAACAGAAGGGGCTCCAACACAGCTCTTTGCATTATGCCCCTCTCCAATAAGAGGCTCCACAGAAGCCCCTGAACAGTCCATGGCTTCTGCAGGGATGGGGATGAAGCCTGTGTTCTCTTCTCAGTTTCCTCTGAGGACTTGCCAGGCCTTCTCTGGGTAAGAGCTCTCTTCTTCATACGGGCTGTAATTCTGTAGTTTCTAAGGGAAATGATGATAATGTCTTGGTTTAGATAATGGATAGATAAAAGCTGAAGAACATGCTGGGCATGTTAACAAGGATGAAAATGTTCCTGCTCAGAGTTTTGGAATGTTGTTGCCCTCCTTCTCCTCTGGGGTGGCTTTTTTTTTCCACAAGTGTCTTATCCAGAAGGGTCTGGACAGACTAGGAAGAAATGAAGTGCTGCTATTCTCTTGGCAACACTTGTTACAGGCATGGAGGGCAAACAAGATTCAGTCAAGACCTCTAATTGCTGTGTTGTCTTCCAGTCTACATAAAAAAGCAAAACATCTTTTTTTTTTAATTTCTATTCAGTTTTATGATACAGAGAAATCTGCATAAAGTTTAATGCAAATTTTACCATTCACATGGCAGAACTCTGTTCAACAAAACACTCCATACTTCCTCAAAGCTTTATACAATTTGAGCCATCTCTGGCTTGATTTAAATATTTACCTCTTGAAGGTTCAGCTTTATTTAATATTACATTTATTACTGCATCTTTGAGCTAATACATCTTTCCTATTGTTTTAGTTCAAGTCTTGGTAACTTCCACTATTATAAACATTTTTGTTGTGCAATGTCTGAATATTTCCACTTATTTGTGCAGACAGCTGGAATTAAAGGAAAGGGGTAGGAGAATCTCATGACCAGATAGCAAGTAAGGAAAAATGCAGGAGAGCAAGCACCACGAGCCATGACTGAGGATTTCATGCAGAAACTGAAGATTTTGAAAATGTTAAATTCTTCAAATTTGACAGCTGCTTGAACATGTAGCATCAATCTTAGGTAAAGATCACAGCTTTTCTAAGTATTGCAGCAGACAGCTGATATCCAGAAGAGCAGTTTTGTGTCTCGTGCAAAAGTGAAGTGAACAGGGCACTTTAAGGTGGCTGAACTCCTCCTTCACAGCATGCACAGCAGTGATGCTCAAACTGCAGTCTGCTTAAACAGGCCTGGTTGTTTTGTAAGTCTTGACCTTCCCAGATCTCCAGATCTCATGGATGAGAGAGTTAAAGGTTCAATTATGAAACATATATTTTCTGCAACACTTCAGTGACCACCCACATCCTCTTCACAGACATGGATGGATGAACTCCCAGTTATTGTTGTCTGGGCAGACAGCAGCATGACCAGAGCTTTTGGCTTTTTCTCATGAAGGTATTTCTGCCACTGACTCTTTAATTTGTTTTTTGCCTTGGGGACAAATTCCTTTCTCTTTTTAAGGTCATGACAAAAAAGTGTTATGTAGATATGGCATTCTCTGACAATTCTCCAGCTGGAGCTGAACGTGTGTCTCTCCCTCAAAGGCTCAGGATCTCCAGAGGGCTCCCAAAAGAAGCAGCAGAAAGCAGCAGAATGGCTGCACCATTAGTTGTGTGATGTTACTATTTCTTAACATCAAGAAGAGAAATTCCTCTCTTATCACTATGTTTTTATCAGAATAATCTCATCTAGTCAAAGTGATCTATACACAGATGTCTAGTGAGCAAGAAGAGTGCTAGAGAACAGTGCTTGTTTTTTTGTTGTTGGTTTTTTTTTTTTTTTGAAAACCACTTTCCCTCATACATTTTCCTCTACCAACACACCTCTCTCTGGCTGCTTTCCAACACAGACTGATGGATCAGAGCTCCAGCTCTGTGCAAACACGTTTCCTCGCAGAACACTGTGGACTCAACACCCACCTGAGTGACTGATTCTTGAGAAGAGGATTAACCCTGCACCACCACACAGCTGGGACAAGTTACAGTAATTCCTACTTGTTGAGCCAGCAAACCTGCAGGACCACCTCATGTCTTTGAGCAGTGTCCTGCAGACTGTGGGAGCCATGGTTTGCACTGGCTCTGCTGAGGGGTGTGCCTCAAGGACAGCATGTTCAGCCAAGGCACCCTTAAAAACAGGCTTATAGTTAAATGGATTTGAATTTAATCTTACCAAAGAGACAGAAGGATATCATCAGAGATCCTGTAACACAGGACAAGTTAAAAACTTCAATTTTTTGTGAAATGAACCATCTGTTTCTTTTCTAGGTTGCCATTAAACTCTGCAAAAAAATATTACTAGCTACCACTTGACACAAATTTTGAGATAGAGAAAAGGAAACACCAGTTCCTTATTAGAAGTAGTTTCATTATTTTCTTTTTAAATACTGTTTTTGCATTTCTAATCAAAGATTGGAACTCTTTAGTTTCTGCAACACTCTTGCCAAATGAGTCCTTTTAGACAATAAATGACCTGGAAATATTTGCACACAACCTCAGATAAAATTTCAAGGAAGCAAAGAACCAAAATAAATGTTAAGCTGCCAACAAAACCAACACAGTTAATTTCCTTTACTGCCTCCTTATAAAGGTAGCTTTATGGTTTTTTTCAGATTGGAAAAAAAAATTGTTGTCTTGTCTAAAGTCCTAATCTGTTCAGGACCTTTTTATTGCTTCTCTAATCTGAGTGTTGTCAGCAGTTCCCTCAGCTTGGCACTATTTGTCATGTCAAGCATCTGAGGGTATGGAGACTTTTGAAATTAAAACTGCAGCTGTGCTCATTTGAAATATTACTAAAGTCTGCCACTATTCTCTATAGCATCATATGTTAGCTCTTTTTTCTCCTGCTACAAACTTTTGGATATATATTTCTGTTTCTTTGACCCTAAGTTAGAGACCATGCACATCAGGACCAATCCTGAAAACTCTCCCAGGCTGGCACAACTCCACAAGCCAGAGGTTATGAATCACTTTTCATCTGATGGGTGCTAATTTTTCTTTGTAGGCTGCCTTCAGCATTTCCCATGAGAACTCAACAAATTTGAAAAATAGTTTTCAGGAATATTGCAAAACAAATAAATAAAGAAAAAATAATTTAGCTTGCAAAATTGGGACCTCAGACCTATCAACTCTACCAGTCTATTTCAACCTGCCTAGCTGTGGGCAAAGTACAGACTTAGGGACTTTTGCTGGAGTGCCAATGAACACAAATCTCTGCTTACCACGTCTGGTGTTGAGAAAAAGAACACAGACACAAAAAATCCTTCATAAAAATCCCTACCCCACGCTGTTCCCGGTCTGTATTTTCTTTCCTTCTGCTCTGGATTATATGAAATCCATCAAGATCCATGCAGTGAGATGATGAGCCACAGTCCCTCACAGGTCTGAGCTGCTCACAGGACCCGCAGTGTCCATGCCCCTTCAGCACAGGACATTTCCTGCTCCAAGAATGCAGCTCTGGTCCCCAGGAGTTGCAGTTGTCCTTGTAAAACATTTTTAAATGGCAGCACCTGAGGGCTTCTGGGTTAAACTAAAGTTTTCCTCATGGGTGGGTTTTACCACAGTTGACAGCACTTCTTTCAGAGTCAGCTGGAGGAAGCTGTGAACACCACACTGTAGCTCATGGTCTCCTCACACAGTTCACTACCACCCTCTGAAACCTGAAACCTGCAACTCATGTCCACTAACATGCCAACAATAAATTCAGATTAAATTAGTATGTGCTGAAAAATAAAACGGTAACTCTTGACAAAATATTGTGAAAACCGCACTGAATTGTTACCAGCTCTGATATTTATGTCATACTCTTATGCTTCACACTGCTAAATATTTCTCATCAAAACAATCCTTTTAACTTGTTATTTATATAAACTAGACATTTACGTTTGTAGGGTTTATTTAAAAAGTACTTTTGCCAATTAACAGATATCAATCTTACCTCAATTCTGGTTAGCAATTTGCAATCATGTATCTTTGAATCATTAACTGAAATAAAGAACTCAGGGTAGAAATAGTATTTTCTTCCTTTTTTTTTTTTTTAACAAAAAAAGCATAAAAATTAAAACCCTGGGATTTTCTTTAACAATCTAAGTAACAATTATGAAGCTCTCAGCCTTCTAAGCAGCAATTTGCATAATTGGCATTGAAATGGCTTTGAATATGTAAGGCATTGCATCCAAGCTAATGGCTTCCAATGCTGCTGAGAAGTTCCTGTTTGCACACATGCTTTCTATCTCTCCCATGATCCTGAGATCCAGGATTGGTTCAAATAATACTCCTGGAAAAAATGTGGGGATTTTCAGAAAATCAAGGGTTTATTAAGCTTATACTAGTTTTTGAGTTGTTGTCACCCACTAAAGAAAAACTGCCCTTGCAATTTCTTATTCTTTTTCATGAAGTCAGGAAAAAGGACTTATTCCCCAAGAAGGCAACAGGTTTACCAATACAAAATGGGAAGCAAAGGAGAGCTCATCTACGAAGCCAGGTTTTAAAAATAAAATAATATCTTTGTGTTCATATTTACAAAGAAAATACTGCCCAGATTCATCCAGATGTCTAATCTTCAACTAATTATCTAAATGTGTCATATGCTTCCCTGTATGGCTTATAATTTTGAGCAACTCTACAGACACAGCTGGGCACAGCCTGTGAGATATCCTCCTTTCCTCTGAAGATCTGTGTCCTGTGCAACTGCCATTTTTTAGTTCAGTGCTTACACCATATCATGTCTTACTGCTGCTGTTAAACAGTTGTAAAAGATGTAAGTGAAAAACACATTTTAGCTGTGCTTTGGTTTGAGGGTCTAAAGTGAAATAGTATCTACCCATGGAGAGACTTCACTGACTACCAGTGCTTGTGAGCCTGTGCTTCTGACCACATCTGATAACTTCCAGGAGGGTTAAGGGCAGGATTCTTGCTACCTTAAGGTCATACTGGTCTTCAGCTTGGGATGAAAATTTTGGAGTATGTCTGGTTTTATCTTTGTCTGCATCTGACAGAGTACCAGTATGAATTTTCTCAAAAAAATGGGATAATCTTTTAGGACACCGGACGAGACTGTATTTTTACAGATTTGTGCTTGCTCAAACTCATGGTAATTCACTAAAGTTTCTATCTTGGACTGTGAGGGTATAAAAACCCAGGGGTGCCTTTGTTCAAGGCCCCTTCTGGAAGGCACCAGCTCAAGCTGTTATTTTGTTATTTAATTGTTCCACCATGATTAAATTGTTTAAAGCATCCCCACATTTTAGCTTCTGAGGAACCCAGGGTCCAGCTGGTCAGGAAACCTGTTCTGTGTGTGAGTGTGGGGTATGAAGGGGCCTTGGTCCCAGCTCAGGGGTGTGACAGTGATTGCCAGAATGGGTCCTGGATGGCTGCAGAGGGAAGTTTCCTTAATAGTGATGATCCCGGGAATCTGTGGAGTAGATGGGTGGGAATTCCAAACCATCTGCTTGCCACAGTTAGAAGGCTTGTGACTCAGTCCTCAGCCATACTTTCTCAACTGTAAAGACACATTTATATGAGAATTAAAAATTACCAGCTGTACACTGCCCTTCTTTCCAGCCATATACACAACTAGTCCTTCAGGATGTTACAGAACAAGCTGTATTTCTTTAAAAATGCATCCATGCAGCAGTGGGGGAACACCTTGGAAAATTCTTTCAACCTTAACACAATAGTGTTTCATCCCTTGCCCTGATTAATGCTTAGTTTTGTACTGTACAGTAAGTGCACAGTAAATTATGTAACTTTCCTAATAACTTTTATAATTAATTATTTTGATTAATTTTCTAACTAATTGCTTTAAATAATAATAAGCACTGCAATTACCCACTCTGTCACATCCCACTGTAGCCAGCATTTAGCAAGGTTTGTGATAAGCTGCTATTGTGGGGACACAGTTTGGGAAAATTAATAAAACTCTAAGCTTTACTAAGGCAGTTGTAATCAACCTTGATATTTTTCAAAACCTAGAAGGAGGTTGACAAACCCTTGGGAGAGAGCTACAGTGCTGAAATTGGGCACAGGAAATGTAGAATTTATGGACTACAAGGACATTTTTCAGAGCCCTGAGACAAAAAAGAAACAAACTAGGACAATTCAGCAATTGTCCTGAAACCCAATCTGGGTGGACTAATTAGCATGAGAAGTAAGAAATCAATAACCAATAGAAGACAGAATACTAATTAATGAAGCAAATTATGTAATTTATAGCCAATGAGCATTAATTTGTTTGCTAAAATGTATAAATAATAAAAGTTTTGAAAATGATGAAAAGTTTTGAAAGTGTGTGTGTTAGGTGTTAGGTGAAAGTGTATGTCAGGTGGAGCTATCCCCATACATCCACAATGCTGAATAAAATAATGCTGACTTTCTAACCTGTCAAACTGGTTGGAGGGTTTATTTCTAAAGATCTAAATGATCTTTAAGGTTCTTTCCAACCCAAACCATTTTATGATTCCATTATATTGCACTAAAGAAATGAAAATTGGTCTGCTTTATGTTTCAAGTCCTATTCCAGATCTTAAAAAATAGATCCTAGGATTCAAGACTGGTCTTAAATAATGCCTTGGTGGTACAGAGAGTCCAGGCTGAAATGCACATATTTTCTTCATTGTCAGCAAAGAGTCCATGAGCCTTAAATGATCTTTATTTTCTCAAGAAGCCTTCATCTATATTTTTATCAGTTATTTTCCATTTTAATAGGGCAAAGGTAATTTTATGATCAGGTTATTTGTGGCATGAAGTTCTGTTGTGGAGCTGAGTTCTCCATCTCCTCTGTGTATTCAGCACAACAATAGCACCATTGTGCTTAAAACTACACCAATATTTTTCAATTCAAGAATGGTAAAAAAATCGTTACTTTTCTAAGAAGTGGATTTGGATGCTTCCCAGAAAATATATCTACTCTTTCTTCCTGCATCACATCTAAGAGAATGAAGCTGACCAGAGAAAGAATAAGAATTAATATACTTGCCTAGAATGCATGTGCTACCTACTTTCTCTCTCAGAATAACATCTGGATTTTCTTCAGAGTGTCTGGCTGTGTCACTTGGATATACATGCCAAAACACATCCAATTTGGCTGCATATTGCAAAGCATCTGCAGCTTAGGGCTGGTGGGAAGCCTTTGCATTATGGCAGACAGAGCACCAGGGAGCAGGAGATCTGGGAGGGGAAGAAAGAGTAGGCAAAACCCCCAAATCCTTATGCTGCACTGTTAGCATGAAAGAAAAAAATGAAACCAAAATTAGAGTAAAAACGAAGATATATTGCCTCATTCAAATAATCAGCATTGCAGAACTGCAGTTACTTACATACAGAAGAAACAGTTTTGTTCATCTCATTACAGATCTTTAAAATGCATTCAGCATTCACACATATTTATTATTACTGCTCATAAAATTGAGACTGAAAAATATTTCTTCCACATCTTTCTTCCTGTTGCCAAGTTTCTACAAGCTATCACCTTGTCATTAACTGTCACTGTTTTAGTTCAAAGTCAAATATACCTTTAGGGGATAAAGACCTTTTCCCTTCCCTGCTAAGATCACTGACTGCCTTCATCAACAGTCCCAAGAGAACTGATTGAAGACTTTGATTTTAAACAATCCTATTGAACTGGGATTAAACTGATTTGAATTTATAAATTCGTTATGGAAAAAAAACCAAACCAAACCAAAACAAAACAAAACAGGGCAGAAAACCCATTATCTAAACTATCTTAGTGCAGCAGCAAACACAACATACTTTTTGATAAAAGCCTAAAAGAAAAGCTCTAACAAGTCAAACCAATAGTTTAATATTCTGTCTCCAGCTGGGGCAGTGGGCAATACTGTAATATCCCTGTATGTAATATTATGTATGTCATACCTGAGCCATTATCTGCTGTCCATTCATCTCATACTCCTTCTGCATCTGCAGTCACTGGATCAGGGATGGTTATCATATTTACCTATACACTTACCTATTCCTGTATTAGATTATAGCTGTGAGAGGTTACATACTTGCCTATTCCTCTCATCATCTGTTTATGGACCTTTAGTCCTCTAATTTCTCTTTAACTCTCTCTAGAGAGAAAATATCTGACCACAAAATAAATTACTAGGATCAGTCTTAGAGCTAGAAATCACATGCCCTAGCCAAGAGAATCTGCAGACTGGAAGACATTTATGGTAGGAAAACTGTTCACTGCTGCTGCTGAAGCCAGGCTACAGCACAGCAAGGAACATGAGGCCAAGAGGAGAGCACCAAACCGTGACAGAGAAATCCTCTGCCTGCACTCCATGTCCCTGAGAATTTTCATGTACCTACCACAAGATAATTAAATAAAAGACTGAAACAATTCTGGAGCAAATATCTGGAGCCCCCTTGCAGATGTGGCCCTTAGCTTTGGTAGATTGCAACCGAGTCCACTCAGAAACAGAAAGCAAACATAAAGTCTCACTGCGGTTTCTGACGGGGAAAAAAAAAGTTTTCAGGGAGAAAAAAATAAAACCAGACAACCCCAGCTAAACCCCCAAAACTCTTGTGTTTCTCATAAAGCCCCCTTAAAGGCTGAAGGGAAGCTAAGAAACAGTTGCAAGCCAAGACATATCTTCTAACAGCTACTGTTTGCTTTCTTGAGCTGAATTTCTATTTTGAAAAGTCACAGGGGTAGAACAAACCAGCCTCATTTTTAGTGTTTATTCATTTGTGGTCTGTGAGCTTAATCAGTATTGCCCAATTAAAATCAAGTGTTACATGAGTGTCACTGAAGGCACAATTTGAAAACAAGGAGGCTGGGAGCATTTTTGCAGCTGGCACGACCACAGATACATTTCTGGCCCTTTAAGTAAGTATACAGCTTCACTGGGGTTGAAGACATATGTTTATTAGACATAAACAGAACTAGTTTGCATTTTAAAAAATCAGTTAAAATCTGAAAGAGTTTGGCAGTGGACTAAAGGCTAGGCTCACTTCGGACGCTCTCTCCAGTCACACTTTTCTTCAAGTTTTTCACTTCTGAGAGGAACTGCATTTCAAATACTGGGCTGCTCTTCTCCCAGATGTCCTGCAGATCAGGCTGCTCTAATACTTCCTGAAGTTAATGTCCTTTCCTCAGTCCTGAGGCTGAGGCTGCTCATAAAAGAAACGATGCCAGGTTCAGCACAGAGCTTTCAGTAAAGAACTAAACAAAAAGCTGACAGTGGTTTCTGGGTTACACTTTCAGAAGGGTACATTTTGTTCTTCTTGGTGTTAGTCCAAAATAACTTCAGTCTGGAGCTTACTGGAATTCATGCTGGCTTACACCACTGGACGTGAAAGTGAACTGGTGTCCAAAGACAAATACGTTTCGTTGGTGAAGAGAGTTTGAATTGAAAGAACTCTCCTACCCTCTGGTAAGTGGTAGCATCAGCCTTAAGTAACATCACCCACTTAAAAAAGCATGGCACTTGTGCCAGAAATACCTGGTTATTTTTATTTTATATTCTATTTCATCAGCATAACAAAGCTGAAGCACTGAATTTGATTTTAATCTGTCTAGAAAAGATCTGTCTTCTCATTTTATAAGGCTTCAATCAGGATTTTAGCAATAGTTTTGTTTTAAAAAGTTAATATGGTACTTAATTGAACTTTGGTTTGTTTTTAGCTAACATGGATTCTTTTGCTGACATATTTATATTGAGCACACAGGTGTAAGAGAACAACTTCCTTATACTGATATTTGTAATATGGAAGATTTGCATTACCATAATGTGGAATGTAACACTGTTTTTTTCCCACAGAAATAAACAAAGAGACGTATAACAATAATTTCTCACTAACAAGAGCAGCTGAGATGCAATAAAGACCAGTCAGCCACAAAATAATTGCTTTAAAGATGCACCTGGGGGTTTTTGTTTTATTTTTTTCTTTTTCTGTTTTGTTTTGTTTGGTTTGGTTTGGTTTTAATTTAGAGACAGATATTAGGAGGACAGGATAAGCTAAGGCAAACTGAGAATAGAGAGATCCTAAATACACAGTGCAGTATGCAATTGTCTTTTCTGGGACACATTAATAAGATATAAAATAGTGTATGTTTTTGAAAAAGCACTTTCTACTAATCATAGCAACGTAACAGCATTTTCAAACCAATGACTGTAGCATATAAAGTTCTTTGTCCTCCTAATTTGAATCTTTTGTAATTTAAAATAAATTTCCAATAGTGAATCATTAAACTAGGGAATAAAAGCCTTGTGAACACAGAAGTTACACTGCTCTGAAACCTTTTGCTGTTTGAAAGAAACAGATTCAAAAAGCAGTAACAGCTATGAAAGGTGGGAAAAGGTAGCATTTGTACCTGGTCAGTTGTTTACCAGAAAAGAACTAAGATCTTTGTTAGTCCACTTCTGATCAAATTTAAAGGAAATAAGAGGCACAGTGGGCATGGGCTGTTTTTATGCTATCCCGCTTTGAAAACCTGATATTCTTCACTTTATCAAAAAACAGTATCTGAAGATAACTTCAAGGTAGGCCCTGTTTCAAGCAAATATTTTGACTAGCCGATCTCTTAAAGTCATAGATTCATCAACTCATAGAATATCTCAAGATGGAAAAGGCCCATAAGGATCACTGAGTCCAATCCCTGCTCCTCACAGGAGTACCTAAAACTAAACCATGTTACTGAGGGCACTGTCCAGAAACTCCTTGAACTCTGACAGGCTTGGTGCCATGACTACTTCCCTGAGGAACCTGTGACCAAACACCCTCTCAGTGCAAAGGCTTTTCCTAATGTCCAAGGACCCATCCTTTCCAACCTCCAAAGTATGATCCTACAGGACCCCAGTGCCATGAACACACTGGCAGGGTCCACCATGCAAAGGCAGGATGTCTAGGACAAAGGAGGAACTACAGAGGGCTACTTAGGGGTAATTTTGTCATTCTACCAAGGAAACTCTTGGTGTGAAGGTGACTGGGACAGGAGTAATCAATGTACATCTAATGCTCAGGGTCTTTCCAAACAAAAGAGTTGTATAGAAAACCCTCAAGTTTTTTACTCCAGTGAAAGAAAATCTGCATCTCCCCACATTTTGCAATTTTTCTACATGTATGAAATTCCAAAAGAATATGCTATTTGAATTAAAAAGGACCAAAAATATTTTACTCAGGAGCTTGTGACACCATTTTATTGTATTTTGTAGCATTCTTTTCATGACATGCCTAATACAATATTTGTAACCACTACTGAAAAGGCTTGTATGAGGGCATTAACTGCACTTACAGCCAAATTTGATTACCAATAAGCAAACAGACAGCTACAGCTCTCATTGTCTTTTTTTTTTTTTTTTTTTTTTTTTTTAT
>VWZP01002147.1:580570-595026 GCA_013396995.1 Dicaeum eximium | reverse complement strand
TTTTTTTTTTTTTTTGAAGTGAGCATTTTATGTCCAAAATAGCATCCCAGGATTAGAACAATCTTACTGTCTGTAACATTACTATGTTCTAGGTAAATATGAACATACAGTGAAAACCTCATGGTTGATTGGAAGTCCACAAGCAGTTTGATGGAACATTCATATGTGTCTAACTACTGTACATTTTGGTAGTTACACTTGTCATAGCTAAATACAGATATATTTGTGCTTAGAGATGATTTATTTTCCTAGTTTATTTGAAAAGCATATAACCCATAAAAACTAAAACTGGAATTTGGGGGATTTTTCTGAAGTATATGTCAAAAAGTGTTTTGTGGAGGCCTGGAGTCTGTTTTGCTGTTTCATTTTTTTGTGTGGGTCATATGCAAGTTTTAGGTCTAAAAGTGAAATAATTCTTAGTAATTCATTCTTAAGTGACAGACATTTTAGTGTAGGCTTTCCCTGTCAGGTATTCAAAAATCACCTTGAATGCTAGCCCAATAATGCTAGGTTACCAAATTACATATCCTGTGCCATTTTAATGTCCTATACAGAAAATTGTCTCTACCTCTCCCCCCCAAAAATATCCCAAAGCTGCAGAATAAATTTGTTAAGCTTCTACAAATAATCAGCAATACTGGGGAATTGGTGATTTCCAAACTTTTGAATGGTTGACCTTACATGACCTTTGTTTCTCCCTTATTCAGGGAGAAAAATTATTTGTTTTCTTATCTGACTGCATCAGGACTACCTAAAATAAAACACTGCATTACACTGAAGAAAAAAAACCAAAAACCCAACAACAAAACAAACCCAAACTACACATACAGTCTTAGATGCCAAGAACTTTACAAGTAATTTCTCTCCTGACACTCAAAGCTTCTATCATCATCATGCCTCATCTTAAAAAACATTAAACTTCTTTTTCTGACAAAATACATGGGAGCTGAGACAGAAGTACTGAATAGCAGAAAGAATTTGTGGATTTCTGGTCTGGCAAGTATACTTCAGAGCTGACTCTCCATTGTGAGGGTCAGGGCAAGGTAGTTCTGCAAATGAGTGTGCTTAGCAAATGAGAAAAAAAATCCAGTTTGGAACTATTGAGGAAAATGAGAAGATAGTTAAAACATAGCAAAAAGTAAACATTTACTGGATTATTTAAAGTACATTACTAGAACCAACAGGACATACCTTTAAACATGTATAAAGTATTATACATAAAAATGCATAGATGTACAGTAAATATGTTCATTTATATGTAGACAGAGTAATATGTACACACAGAGTCTGTTGTGTTTTGGTGAGTCTCAGCAGTGAACCCTGCAGCACGTTGTCTCAAAGCAGTTTTATTATACAACTGTGTCAACATAGCAGGTGTGAGAACAATGTACATTAACACTAAGTAGGTAAGTCATATCCATTTACTCTTGAAATGTACAAATATAGGAAACAAAGGCCATAAATGCAATTGTACCTATACCTCCAAGACTTCTTTTTTTTCTTATTTATTTAAATATGCACAAGTCCACCTACTGGTGCTGCGTAGGTTTCTCTCCTTGTCAACATGTTGACCAGGCACTCAGAACAATATCTCTGATGCACTTCAGGACCACTTCCACTGATCCAACCCAGTGCATTCCTGACCTTGAAGTCTTCAGGTCAAAAATGTGAGGAAAAAATAAAATAAAGAATATATAAATAAAACAAACAAGCTTGTGGGCTTTATTTTCACAAGTTATTTGCCACCAATACTGTCAAAGCAGTTGAATTGTAGTGCATCCATGGGCAGGAGCATATAGCAGCTTTTGTGCACTTCGCAAAAAAAATACATTAAAGAAAATCAAGTCTTTACTGGCTTGTTTTATCTGTTGCTAAAAAGATGCTGTGCTGCTTCTGAGCCCTTTCCATCAAATTCTTTTTCTTCTTTTTTTTGTCCTTCGTTTTTGCTGGCCTTCTCCCTAAAAAAAAAAAAAAAGAAAACAAATAATAGCAATGAGTCAAGTAAAGAATTCAGAAGTGACAGGATTCAGTGGTACAGAAACAAAAACAACTCAGTGGTACAGAAATTACCAATAGGGACCACAATGGTAATGCTGGCTAAAGAGCTTCAATCAGTGAAAACAGAAGTTTTCAGTGTGTTACAAAAGGAAGCAGGATCCCCGACTGTCATCACTTGTCCACAGGCACAATTTTTCTGGTATGAGTAACCATGTTGATGCAGGTTTCATTTTTGGCAGGGTGAGTTACACAAGCAGCGTTATGCAAGTGCCCAGGGCCCAGAGCCAAATGAGTATGCAGACTCCTTACTCACTGGAAGCTGGATATATGCCTTAGACCCTTGTGTAAATTTGCTTGAGTGAGTAATCCTATTTAAGTCCTGTCCAATACATCTGTGATTTCAATGAGAAATTTGGCATTACAGCCCAAGAACTTGGTTGGATGCCATCCTACCTGCTTTGGCAGAGACTGTACCAGAACTGTTGATATTGCTTACTAGTACATCATGCCTAATTCTCACAGTATACAACTGTGCAGAAACAAAAATTTAATTACATGTTTCTACTATTGAAAGTTCACTGAAAAATAAACAAAACTGGGAAATCATGATCAATTCAGAAAAAAAAGTTTACAAGCTTTTTGAATAAGGAAGTTTTTTCCTGTTTAGCTCTAATAATAAATCAGTGCCCTTTGGTTATCTCAGCAAAGATAGCATGGACAGAAAAAATGTCAGATACAAAGGCCCTCATTGGGCAGTGCATTACCTTTTAAGTATATGCTTAAATCCTATCAAGTCTAGTAGGATTTAAGGAGACGACCAAATGCTGTCGGATGTGAGAATGGTCTGGATTTTCTTGGCAGTATCATATACTAAAATATGTGATCAATGGTAAAAAAATAAGGTTATTAAACTCTAGAAGCGCCAACTTTATAAACTTTCAGGAGCACTTAATGAACTTAAGAAGACAGTAAAAAGAAATTCAATTAGCAGATTACATAAAAATGTGAAAATGCATTTTTCATCTACATTGTCAGTACATTATTTATTGGGAAAAATATTTGCCAGTCTGGTTTTGTCTTACTTCCATATTGTTTCTTAATTAAAAAGGCCCAAACCAGTGCAAGAGTTTTTCTCTATTTGATAATAACACAGAATAAATGTGATTATAAAGTTATCAAAATTTATGATTCATTAAAAATATATACATACTTCAGGTTACATATTTGTAATACACTTTCCAGGCTACTATTCTCTAGGAATTATTGGAGTGCTTGTATATAAAATAGGACAGGACATTAAGGTAACAAGAACATGGGTTTAGTCCATATTAAAAATCATAAAGGTCCTTGGAGTTTACTTCTGCTTCTCATTAAAGTCTGGCATTAAAGCTACTATGGCATTTTGCCATTTTTAAATCTAGTGAATCCTACACAATAAATCCTCAGTCCAACCAAGCATTAATCAAAGCAGCTTTTAAGTTAAAACTCTTTAGTAACAGTGTATCTAATGACGAGGCACGCCTAATGAGGTCAGAGGGAAGGAACACTTGACACAAAGTGGCATTAGAATAAGGTGGTTTGAATTATAGAAATTTCAATATAATTTTTTATGGAATTCTACTGGTTGGTATATTTTAAGCATCAGAACTTGCATGAGTGTATTGATCAACACTGTATTCTAACTTGCACTTCCAATATTCTAAATTTTTTTACCCAAATCTTTGAAATGCTTATGAAGGAGGAGAAGATGAGGGGAACTAATAGGAGAAAAATTACCAATTCTCTGGTCAATTGATTCTCACATGACCAGCAGAATCAACAGGAGCTTTACTGGAAATTTGCTACCCAGTTTGCTGAGTGATCTTACCTTCTGGGGCTTTTCACTAGATAGACCAATCAGTAAAAGAAATATAAACTTAAGTCAGTGTCTCATCTACTTTCTCTATGACCTCCTCCAGAAAACTAAATTAATTGCTTACTGTAAGTTTAAGTTAGTGAAAGATCCCATTATTTTTCTTCTAAAAAACTGAGTTGCACTGATAAAATGACACACAACACAGGTGGTATCTCTATCTAAGCCTCAGAAAGTAGCTCCTGCAACACAACACCAAATTGCCAGCAATTCCCCATATGATATCTTTAAAACAGAAATGAACGGGACTAAAGTCCAATGATTTGTTATCACTGTGCAAAAAGCCCATTACAATGCTTCTGCTGCTCTGCAGCAATTGTCTGCATACCTGCTTTTGTATTCCAAGGGACACCAAAGGCAAATTAACTTCTACCTGTGCTGTGGACTAGCTACCCATGCAGAGGCAGCATCCCTGAGCCACTGACAAATGATAGTTTGTTCTTCTGTTAGGAGCTCTTTGGCTGCTCACTGTATCTCAAATTGCCTTGTTATACAGATTACATTTCATAATTTTCAGGACAATATTAAACCACACAGGGAAAATCCAGATGATTTGGTGATTCTAAGAGTCCCAAATTCCAAATGTCATTTTAACCAGAAAACTGAATAAAAAAGGTATTTCTTGGGTAACCATCAGTTCCCATACTGTTAGCAGAACATAACAGAGGTTAGAGATTAGCAAGAAAAAACTGATTACGAGGACTAGAGTTCAAACAAAGTATGCTGCTGAAGTCCCCATGCATAACAACTTTTATTAAATGCAGATTTCAATTACAGTGCTTATTTTATCAGCAGAAGCACAGTGAACAGAAGTATCTTCTGAATACCTTGCTACAGACAAGAAGAACACGATGTTTATGACATGCAAAGTAGGTGCTCTGCGAGGATCTGTGAGCCAAGACATCCCATTTCCCTGCTGGAGGGCAGTGGGATGAGGACAGCCAATGGAGGAGACTGTCCCCTGAGGCCAGGGTGGCAGCAGCTCCCTCTGCTCTGTGTCCTGGCCAGGTGGGGACAGCCCCACGTGTCTGCAGGCTGTGTGCACAACCTTCCCCACACCTTCCACGCTCACTTCCCACTCCTTAGAGCCAGAGCCCAGACCCCACCTTCGTCTCTCCATAGGAAGCAGCAGGGCTCTGCCATGCTTGGCTCTGCTGTGCACTTGAAAAGGAGTGGAACTTTTTAGCAGCACTGTATTACCTGCTGTGGCACAAAAAAAGGTAATTCCTGACTGAAGCAAATGAGGAGGGTGAGTGAAAGGACTCTGTCTCTTTAGAGGGTTTTATCACCATCAAAACCAGGCTGTAATATTATTGTACAGAACAGAAGTGACAATACAAGAGAACTGGAGAGGGATTTCTTACAAGGAAGGGCATGTGATGATAGGGCAGGAAAAATAGCTTTAGACTGAAGGAGGGTTGGTTAAGATTAGATATTGGGAAGAAATTCTTGACTGTGAGGGTAGTGAGGTGCTGGAACAGGTTGCCCAGAGAAGCTGTGCCTGCCCCATCCCTGGAAGTGTTCAAAGCCAAGGATGGATGAGGCTTTGAGCAATCCAGTCTAGTGGAAGGTGTCCCTGCCCATGGCAGGGATTTGGAAGTAGATGATCTTTAAGGTCCCTCCTAACCCAAACCAGTCTATGGTTATATGGAATATCTGAGATATTAAGTCTGATCCAAGTACCTTATAAACACCTCCTGATCAAAGCAGTATCCAAGCAAGCAAACAATCCATTGCAACTGCCTGGGATCCACAGTCAGCACTGATCTTTTAAGTGACATTACACCCTCCCTAGTGGAAGGATGCTCATCTGCTTGTCATCTGGCAGATGGCAATGCACCTTGTTTCTGCTTTCTGGGTTATAGGTCTCCAGATCAGGCCTTATCTTCAATCTTTGTTTTTTGACTGCTGACTTCATTTTTTTTTAAGACTTTGATGCTAGCAGCAAGGGGAGCAAATCCAAGTAATTCATGCAAAGAGCAGGATATCTGAGCACTGTTCAGGTTACTGTATTCTTATATTTATTCTGTCTATGTTTTCCCTTGCATACTAACTAGCTAACTAGCTTTTCCTTGGAAAGCATTTTTTATCTCTGACTGTCTAAAAACAGGCTCCTCAATTTCTGTTATCAAAGTCAGCTCAGAATGTGATTTACATAATTTGTTTAATTTTCTGTAAAGTCATATGTACACACTGAAATGTATAAGGCCCAAGAAAGATGTGAAATGTAGCTGAATTCAGTGTTCAACCACCTACCAAAAAAAAGCCTTGAAAGACCAATCTATTATTCTATATCTTGCATTTCTGCACAGGTTATTTTTGCAAAAGCAATATTGGCAAAGCCATTGATTTAAACTCTTTATTCCAATTTTTAAAAATTCCATTTTGAAATTTGATTGATAAATTACCAATGAGTAATTCTTTATTTTTTAAGTAACTTATCCCAATGGGTGATGTCTTTACAGTGTTATTCATTAAACTTTTGTTTGGACTCCTTAGTTCTGGTAGGTAGCTGGGCAACTAATATGCTATGCAATGAAATATTATCAGTTGCTAACCATGTACCACATCTTTTAATGGCAGCATATAGGTCCAATAACATATAGGTTATAATGCAATTATAACATGACTTCCTGAAAAAAGATTATTTATGCTAATATACCCAGCAATTGTCTGGTAACAGGAAAGAGTAACAGGTACAACAAAACAAAACAAAACAAAAAAAACAAAACAAAAAAAAAAACCACCACCAAAAAACCAACAAAAAAACCACCTTAATTTATATCTTTCTGGGTTATTTTTCTTCATTTTGTGTTGCTTTTGTACCATTTTATCAGTGTTCCTCCTACAACTCATGCACTTGTGCTCAACTTTCTGGTTTGTCTCATCCCCAAGCTGAAAGATGCTTGAAAATACTGGGTATTCCTTCTGGATGGACCCATCTGGTCAGTTGGGGATACACATTACCCAGTTCAGAAGGAGCCTTTATCACCTTCTGACAGCTGCAAAGGCAGCTTTCTCCAGACAGAATTTGGGCAGCAGATTCCTAACACCCAGGGCAGTCCTGGCCCCCCAGAGTTAAAAGGCAGCAAACACATTCACAGGGACTCCAATTTTTTCTTGAGATTCTTGACTCAGCCAGACAGCACCAGTTCAGTGTCTAAACTGTTCTCTATGTGTGTATAAACTCTGCTGCACGTACTGCTGTCCTACCAAACCCTGTCCATTGCAGAGAAAGTGCACTGTACAGCCACGTGAGGGCAGCAAATTTAAATCATTTAATAAAAGGGAAAAAACAAAACAACCGTCTGCAGTTTTATTTCATAGTGTAATTCCAGCAGTCTTACATAGAATCTTCATATTACAGCTATCAGAATCCTTAATACTCCCTTCCTTATTTAAAATATTTTTCTCTTCAATTGATGATTACAGAATGATGGGATTTACATGTGTGTGCCTTTTTCCCTTCCATGGATTTTCATACACAGAACTTTCAGTACTAGCAGCAAAGGCACAGGGGAGTCCTAAGAAAACAGCAGACCCTGCTAAATAGACCTTTTAGTGTTTTCTTTCACTTGTTTTTTTAGGAGCTAAATGCTGCACATTTGTACATCATGTCCCTACAGCCACAGTTCTACTACAGACCTCATGTGACCTCATGTGTGGCAGCATTTCATCCACGTGGGAAGCCAGAAAAGTTATTTTCAAGACATATCACTGAAGGATGGCAACATCAGGGAACTAATGACAGCAGTGGAAAGATGACAGATACTCAGTGATTAACCGTTCAAAAAGACCAACTCAAGAGAAAGATGGCAGGTCACAGAATCATAGAATAGAATCATTAAGGTTGGAAAGGTCACCTGAAATCATCAAATCCAACCACCAATAAAGCACCACCACCATGTTTGCCACTAGACCATGTCACAATCACAGAATCACAGAACCATTTAGGTTGGAAAAGACCTTTAAGACTGAGTCCAATAAATCACCAGCTTGTCAACTAGACCATGGCACTAAGGGCCATCTCCAGTCTTTTCTTGAACACTTCCAGGAATGGTGACTTCACCACCTCCCTGGTTTAACAACCTTTTCTGTGAATAAATTCTTTCTGATGTCCAGCCTGAACCTCCCCTGGCACAGCTTGAGGCGATGTCTTCTGATCCCATCACTTGCTGCCTGGGAGAAGAGCCCGACCTCTACCTGGCTCCAGCCTCCTTTCAGGGAGCTGCAGAGAGCGATGAGGTCTCCCCTGATCCTCCCCTTCTCCAGGGAAAACACCCCCAGCTGCCTCAGCCATTCCTCAGGTCAGCTTCTGGAGGAGCCCCTCTGGCAGGACACTGGTCATGCACAGACCCACAAATGCCTCATCACTTACTTTGCATTTGCATCACACATCAAGCTACACATAAACACAGTCTGCAAAAATCCAAAAACCAAGCAAACAAAGAATTCAGCCCAGAAATTATTCCCCAGAAATTACTTATTTCCCAGGGCTCTCAGTTAAAAATTCTGGATACTGAAACTGCCAGAGAAATGCACAAGTTGTTAAGAAATCTTATAAACACACACTCAATGGAAAAAAAAATCCTCACTGCTACAGAGTCATCCTCTTCCTCAAGCATGATTTACAAACCAACACTGACAAGTGGGCCCACAAGAAGGGGACATACAGATCTTTAATAACTTTGCAAACCACAACCCATGGGCATGTCTATCAATGTCACCTGCTACTGAATTCGTGACAGTTTTCATAAACTGGTTTACAGCTGTGGATTTTTTAAATGCCATTACATTTAGGCTGAAATTGGCTGTGCTCGATATGTGCTTTAGGAGGAATATGATTTGGAGGAAATCAGACAAAGTAAAATATCTTTTGGACAAGGAGTGAAAGACATTTGGTCTTGGATGGTGACACTGGAAAAGAAATAAGGTTGAGGAGATGCAACAGAAAGGGTCAAGTATCAGAAAGTACTTCCTCATTTTCCTTGGTGAATTTCTGATGTCATTTGACAAATACTCCTGAACACATATTTGCCTCTGAAGACACCAGAAGGGATGGAATGATCACAGAGAGTACCTCAGCTGCCCACAATACCATTTCAAATCCCCAAAGAGCAGAATGTGTAAAGGTGGGTTAATAAACATTTGCAAAGCACTGAAACATGGTAATGGACATCACAAAAAATAAGGAATTCTTTAATCATTCTTTCTTCATTTGCAAGGGGTAAATAATGTTCAGCAAATGAGGTCTTAGAACAATTACTGAATAAGAATACAAAAAACCCATGCCATAATTATAGCCATCATCAAAACAGATAAAAATAAGAAGCAAATGAAGGCACTTCTTCAGCTTTGAAATGCCTGAGTTTGCAAGCTTCCTGGTCTTCTTTTATTCTTTTTGGTGTAATACTGGTAGCTAATGGTATAAATACAAATTCCCAGCCTAATGAAATTAGACTAAGAAGTGGAATTCACTTATGCAAACACAGAGTTTGATGTTTTGCGTGCATTCTTGTCTACTTGATGTCAGCTTTCCTGATGAAATCAGAAAAAATTCTGTCTTGAGTAAACCTTGCAATTTCTACACAAACTATTACAAAAGCAGTGCAAAAGCTGATCTGAGTGATGTCTTGCTCAGTTCCTGACATCCAAAATCCTGATAGTTTATTTTCAACTTAATAATATCACAACTTTAGGTAAGTTATTATATCTATCCCAACCACCACAGTGTTGTATATACCTGATGTTTGCATACACTAGACATCAGCTACTGAGATGAAATCTAATTTAAAAGATTCAAGGACTAATTCTTCAGCTAAAAGAAATATCAAAACATCTCAAGTTCCTGCATCTATATCCTGCTAGGTTTTTGTTTTGACATATCCATTAAGGTATTACTACTTAGGACAAGAATAAGCAAAGTGAGGTATTCTTTTTCTCCCAATCTACCCATCTATTTTTCATCTGGTCTGAATACAAACTAAGCAATACTATAATCTGATGTTCTTTCCTTCTGGACAATATAGTGTCATCACACATTGTCATCTCTTTAAGAAATACTGATTCCTACACAAAGATGGAATTTACATGTCACAGCCTATTGAAAGTTCAGTAGTTTTCCCCCTCAACTTTAGGGCAAATTAACTGGGGAAAGAGTCATCTCACATCTTACACAGCAGAAATGCAATGCATTTCCCACAGTGCAGTTTTCCAGCATATACAGTAGATGGCAGTGAGATATGAACTGAAAACTGGCTTGCACTTCCAACATTTCCAGGAATATTATTTTTTATTTCAATATTATTTTTATAGTCATGAAAGAATATGAAAAATGATCGACTAAAAACTCACAAACATACTCACAGAAGAAAGTAAGAGTAAGCACTCTCAGGGAAGAGGAAAACTTGTAAACTCAAGGGGACATGGAAACTCTATAAAACTCTAATAGGAGACCCCATGTTTAACTGAATATACAGATGCTCAAATGCTGGGTCCCACTGTCCTCTCAGTCACAGTTGTATGAAAACAGGTGAGTCTTCACTGCAGCCAAAATGTTTGCCTAATGTAAATTTAGCTCAGAATTTAAACAATATGAATATCAGTTGCATGCAGGGTACTCACTATTCTTATCTTAATGAACACCATGTCAGATCAGATACTTTGCAAGCAGAGCCAAGCAAAATATTTACTGTGAAAGGTTTGGGCTTGTTTATTTTCCTTTCTTTTACAGAGAAATATAAAGTAAATTTCAAAATAATAATAAAAAAAAATTTATATGCTGTCAAGAGTATCCATACACATGTAAATATATTCTAACTCTACAGGCAACAAAGCTGTTGCTGAAAACTAATTGGCTTGAACTTCTCTAGGCTTCACTGGATACTAATCTGATTTTAAACTCCCTGTGCTCAGTATTTGAAAATGGATTCTTTATTTTTCTTCCTGTTTCCAAGTGAATTTAATTAATTTTATTTTTATTTCAACATATTGGGAATAAAAAATGAATTCTATTGAAACAACATTTATTTGTGGCACCCCCAAGGTTTAATTTCATACTGGAAACTTCATTTTATTCAATTAAGGGTTTCTTACAGAGAAAGATTATACTGAGAAGCTAGTTTTTTTTAGAGATACATTTTCTTCTGTGGAATACTATTTAGTCATGAGGAGTTAGTCCTTTTTTAATTCCCTTCAAGGATTCAGGTGAAGAACTGAGGAATAAATTCGTTCCAGGATATTTTTCTTTTACTGTCTTCCTTTTTTATAACTGAAACAGCTCAGAAATTATTTTTGTATTCTCTCTCATGCCTCTTTTTAAAGTATTGCACAGTAAATCCTATAGATGATCAGGAAGAAAAGAGGATAAATTAAACACCTGACAACAAACTAAAGTACCATCCAGCAGGAAGACTCCTTCTCAATAATAACTGAAAGTGAATATGAATGTATTATTTCTAATATGATGTAAAATTATTGCCTCGTTCTTCTTCTGTAGGGAAGAGTGTACCTGCTAATGAGAAGCACTTCCCCAAGACTGTAAGGCCCTAATAATTCATACCTACATACCTTTTCAAAGTCTGTAGATTAAATAATAAATACCTAGGCAAATTAGATAATATTTGTCTCTTTTAGAATGCCTACACTTTAATATAATTGAAAACAAGTTTTATTGCTTAAAAGTTAGGATGAAGCATGATTACAAATGAGAATTGGGGTCAAGAGAACCTTTAGTGAGATTTCTTACATAAACATGAGAAATGAAACATTAGTTTCATATGCTGTTGAGGCTACTAACTTGTTGAAGAAATTTGTCTAATCTAAATTCAAAGACAAGAGGAGATGGAAGGTCCAATACTTTGGTCATTTTTCCAGTAGTTAATCATTCCACCACCAGAATTTCTGTCCAATTCCTAACTTGAATTTGAATATACAGGTATTATATCTCATTACTCCTTTCTCTCCAAGATCAGACTGTAGATAACTATTTGTTCATCATCTGAGAAATTAAACATATGGCAGATTTTGTTCACCTTTCTTTAAAGTTTATTTTGTAGTCCTCATATAATTCTATTTTACTTGTACCTGCAGTTTCCAATTGAACTGTTTTTTCCAATATCTTCTATAAAATACAGGTCTCATTCTGGATGTCAGAATTCTGAAATTGATTTATTTTGCTTCTTCTTTATTACCAAATTTATACAGAATGGAATTGCATTTGAAATTTTTCTCTATATATTGTAGTGGACTCAAATGATTTCTTTTGAGAAAAATTGTTTTTTGGATGCCATTTCTCATCCTGCAGGTATGTTTTCCTAGCTCTATAACTCTTTGATTCTCCAGAATAACTTTACATTTAACTATATGAAAAGGAATTGTGATTGCTTTACAACGTAACCTACATTTTTCTTTGAGTCTACCCTATAATATAGTTTACCATTATCCTCAGATTATTTATTTTTCTAAAAGATGTTTCTATAACTGACTACAACAATAAGTAATGCTTACAGATATATCTAGAGGCCATCACCACTTTTTCCTAGACATCCAGTCAGCAAATGCTTTAATTTCATTTTGTAGTAAAGATAAAGAAAATTCAATAGGTCTATTAATGTCCTGAGTCTGAACACAATGAAATAGGTAGGCAGACCTGGACATGACTCCTGTGATGCTTCTGTTAGCTTCATTTCTATTGCTGCAAATATTAATCCAAAAGGAACAAACTTTGCAGAAGCTTTCCACATATGAATGTACAGGCTTAGTATCACAAAAATAAATTCTACTTTTAAAGTAATTATGCTTGGTTAAACTCTTCTGATGGCATGACAACACCAAACAAAGAACACCAAAACAACCTGGGCTGGACTTAACCGTATACCTTTAACACCTTTCACATCAGAAGCTGCAATAAGCAAAATGTGATCTCTCAGGGCAGTGCCACAGAGCCCAGGTCTGTTATTTATCCTCACTATTGAAATTTATGTCTAGGAAAGGCCATTAGAAACATAACTTGAGTGTATTTTCAGAATGAAATCAGTACTACTGCAATTACAGGGAATGGCCCTTTTCTGAGTCCAGCTGCAGCTGCTGGGGACAATTTTGTCTGAGCTTTTCCTCAGTGCCCAGCAACCCAGCACCCCCTACTCACAGCTCTGCAGGCAGAGGAGGCTGCACCAAAATTGTCAGGTCATGGAAGCAAAGTGTGCCTGCAGGAAGGCTCAGTTCCACCCATGCTGCTGGAGACTGGATGGACAGCTGTGCACTCCCGTGTCCCTTCTCCAGACAGCTGTGCACTCCCATGTCCCTTCTCTGGACAGCTGTGCACTCCTGTGTCCCTTCTCCAGACAGCTGTGCACTCCCATGTCCCTTCTCCAGACAGCTGTGCACTCCCATGTCCCTTCTCCAGACAACTGTGCACTCCTGTGTCCCTTCTCTGGACAGCTGTGCACTCCTCCCATGTCCCTTCCTCTGGACAGCTGCAGGAACACCTGGGCACGCAAGGCAGTGCTGGCCTCAGGTACAGCAACCACCCAGAACTGAACAAAGGCTCATCTGAACATTTTTTCACTCAACTGAAATAAGCCCATGACAATAAATTTATCCACAGGAGCTATTCACACGCTTAAATATGCTAAATAACAAGTATGTATTTCAACCCTAACTGCATCAGTGTTTAAACACATTGTACCTAAAAATATGTATTTTTTACATTCAGCACTGACCTGAAGAACACAGCTAAAAAAATGCCTTTTTTCCCCTTCCAGAGGTAAGAGACTGATCTGCTCAGGGAACCAATAAATGTCTGCAGCATCTCTATTACAGCAGCAGGCTGTCTTTCCCCTGAGATCCCCCTCATCTACACAGGAGCTGGAGACACACTTGGCATCACATGCTGTAAGAAGCAATACAACCTGGTGTCCAATACTATATATGGAGTGGACAAATAGGTTCATTTCTTATTCTGAGATATATCTGCAAGAAAGACAGTACTATAACCTCTACCATCAGTTTAAACAACAAGTCAAAACTAAATTGAAAAACTGAAGTTTTTCTTGCATAAAACATTTTAAAGTATATACTCACTGAAAATTCAGCTGAAAGTTGAAGGAAAATGTGTAGATACTTTCTTAAGAAGAAAAGGAAAAAGAATATGTGAAATAAATACAGCATGTAGCTAAAAGGCTACTTCCCATAAAAGGCTTTTCCTGACTGGAAGTTACAGTACAGATGTGCTTAAAAAACAGATGTACATCAAAGACTGTTGATTAGAAGCACAGAGAGAAGTAATTATCAGTTTCAGTTTTTTTTTAAAAAGAAATTCTTTATTCTAATACCAATAAAACCCTAGTATGTACAGAATGATTCCATGGGTTTAATTAACCATATGAAAAATATAAATGCATGTGCTATTCCAGCTCCACATCATCAGATTCTTATGGCTACTTTGGGTGAGCTTCCAATGTATGTGAGATCTTGCCTTAATTGTTTTGTGACAGTATTAGCTTAAAGACTGAAACTGTTCAAGAGTTTGGTGGGGTTTTTGGGG
>VWZP01002147.1:496257-580512 GCA_013396995.1 Dicaeum eximium | reverse complement strand
TTTTTTTTTTTTTTTTTTTTTCTTGGAAATGCCTGATGCTAATAATTCTTTGTGCACCAGAGGTACTTGCACCAGTAGATATTGAGGCTGGCAGTCAGAGACTGGAATAGAGTACAGCATCACAAACCACAGTCCTTGCTGAACTGGTGGCCAGCTGCAAGCACTACACCTTATGAATACCATCAGTAACCTGGTGTGGTGGGTGGCACCCCTGGCCACAGCAGGAGGGTTGGAACTAGAGGGTGATTAGGGTCCCTGCCAATCCAAACCATTCTATGTTTATATGAAAATAAACAGAGCAAGAGCACAAGTTTGAACACTGTCCTGAAATATTAGCAGGTTTCCTGGCATGTTTCTTGTGCCAACTGTCTTCCAAAAATGCTACCTTCCTGTTTGTCTGTTCTTTACAAAAGATTAGGACATTATGAAACATTTACCTGAACCTTTGAGACTTCACTAACTTCAAATTTACAACTGTTTTCAAGCTGAACAATTTTTACAGATTAGATGCATGAGTGATAAATGCCTGGACTGGAATATATGATCCTAAAAAGCAGACATGCAAGTTTTGGTTTAACCCAACAGGCAGATAAACATGCACAGCCATTTGCTCACTCCTCTTCAATGGGATGGGGAGGATAATTGGAAAAGAGGTAACATTTATGGGTTGTGATAAAGACAATTTCATAGGACAGAAAAGGAAGGGAAAAACCAAAAAGAACACCACCCATGATGGTGATAGAATATGGAAAACAAGTGATGCATAGTGCAATTGCTCAGCCAGTCCCTGAGAAGTAGCTGCTAGCCCCCAGCCAATTCATCCCAGTTTTGTTGTTCAGCATGATGCCAAATGGTCTGGAATATCCCTTTGTTCAGGTGGGGTCAGCTGTCCTGGCTGTGTCCCCTCACAGCTTTTTGTGCCCCCTCCAGCTCCTTGCTGGCAGGGCATCATGAGAAGCTGAGAAGTCCTCGCCTCAGTGTAAGCACTGTTCAGCAACAACCAACACGTGTGTTATCAGTATTGCTCTCATCCTAAATCCCAGCACTGTACCAGATACTAGGAAGAAAATTAACACAAATGTGTGACTTTGGCTACATACTTGGACTGGCTGATACTGTTTTAAGTGCTGGAAGGAATTGCTAATTTGGACCAAGCTCAGCTAAGTGATTATCAGCTCCTCACATTGAGGTAACACTGATCTCTACCAAAGACTAATTATTTCATCATGTCAGCAAATACTCATTTCTTGGCCAGCACATTCATCACAATCTATTCCATATGTTGATTTAAACTGTCCTGTAAGATTAATAGTGGATGACAACTGGATCATTTAGGGTGTGACATACTTATCAAATTAGTTACAAGCATCCTTCAATTGTTTATTTTCTCTACTGAGACAATTAAACCACTATTACAGCCAGTTTCCTTCTCTCTGAGACTGGAAGCATTTTCCTCTTCTCATTTACCGACTTCACACAAATCCTTTCAAAATCCTGTCTGAATTTTTTCTCTTTCCAGTTATGCATAATATCTTCCAGTTTCCGTCTATGTAGCCAAATAATTACTTACTCCCCAACACTAACTAGTTCTTCTTCTTTAAACTTCTTTCCACATATACAAGCTTTGAACTTGTGATCTCTGTTGTTGCTCATTTCTGTGTAAATAAACTTTAGGTAATAGCTCTTTCCTCAAACCTGATTTCAACAGAAAACATAAAGCACTAATACACAGTAGAAAAGAAATGTTTGTATTACAGAGTAAGCATTTCTCACTGGTTTGTCTGTCAATCACAGGCAATTTCAATCTGAACAATTATTTGGATTATTAGTTAGAAATTGCCAGTGTTAAAGCTTGTCTTATCAGAACTATGGAAACATCCTAGGTAAGAGTAACAACACAGATTAACTCTCATATCTCCATGACGAACACTCACACCTTGTATTAACCATTATTCATATGTAATTAACTAAACCAAAAAATCCTGCCCCCAACACTATAAGCATCACATGTAGAAAAAAGAAGATTTTCAAATGCACATTAGGATATAAGATCAACATCATATCACAAGTTACAGAGTTATTTATATATTTAGATTTTCATTGATACACGGTTAGCTTTTCAAAGGAAAATATCTTAGACGCTTGAATATTTCTAGAATACTGAAAAAATTTGACCATTTTAAACTATGGACCTGCCTAACAGACAAAACACACAGAAACATTTAAGAGTGATTAGTACGGTAAGAGCAACAAATCAATAATTCATTGTCAGGAAATGTGTCTATTTGGATTAAGTGATCATAATATTATTTCTTTCCAACAAATACAATTCTCTGATCCTTAAACAATACATTATTTTTAAATACCTGTGATTTTATAAATTAGATGACTGATTTATTTTTGAATATCTGGATAAACATACAAGCGAAATTTTTGTGAATCAAGACTTTCCAAGCCAAGTCTCAACTGTGAGGGATTTTTTATGATTAAGTATGAATTCCTGGAAAACATGGTTTATCATAGAAAAATTGGCAAAACTTTCATAGTATTTGCCCTAACAGGCGCCACTGTAATGGGCTGCAGATCTATGAATAGGCCAAGTACAGAAGCTAAAACTAACACTGAACAATACAATATGCTACTAAGGGGGAAGCTAGGGTTTTCTTTTTTTTTTTTTTAATTATAATAGATGGGGTTGATTTCATCCATAATTTACATAATGAACAACTTAACTAGCCTGATCTCATCATTTCTCAAAAACGTTGTTTTGATAAATGATTCTCTTCTGAAATTTCATCTGGCAATGAAATTTTGGTCATCTTTGAAGAACTGATTTATTCTCTTCTTATGTGCAAGAATTACTACTTGGAAACATAATTGAGCTTTCAAACAACAGACCAGATATAAGTTACTATTGCTAGGAGAATTTTGCTCATTCCATGCTGGCCATAAGTCTTGAACAATCCCCGAAACTCAAATTTCACAAATCCTTAAAAGTCTATGTGCATAATGTTATGGGCAGCAAGAATCATCTGGTGGCATCAGAATACAAAAACATGAAAGTGGCTGCTCTGGGTCAACCAAGGATCCACCAAAACCACGACTGCAGCAGTAGCCCAAAATTAACATATCAGTAATAGTATAAAAGTAGGACAAAGACACATACTCCCCTTCACAAGAAGCTTCCCTAACACAAGAGGCCTGGCGTGTCCATGGCCATATGGAGGCACTCACTGCAGAAGGGCTTGGAAACAGGTTTCTGCTGGAGAACCCTGGCAAGTGAAAGCCTCAGCCTGACCTTCCACCACTCAGGAACTTCTTCGCCACTTCATGATGTTAATCCTGCAAATCAGGTTAGGACCATGTAACTGTGACATTCTGACTTACAACTTTTCAGCTGATAATAGATCAGGACAAACTTATTTGCACAAAAGGGATGGCTGACTTTGCATGAAACTGAAAATATATGAAATCTAGGTTTATTAAAAAAGCACATGGATTGAACCTGCAAGTGTCACATGTACTGCCTCAGACATGAGAGATCAGAAACAATAAGGGAAAATGTGAACTGCTGTATGAGACTACACTAATAGAGAGTAAAAGAAAGAGTGGAGGTACAGCCCACCATAACAGTGTTTTCAAAATCAGGATATTTATTGTTTTATGCCCTGAACACCAGGTCTATTCCTGACATGACAGGTCATGAATCTACTTTTGCAATGCCAACCTATAGCACCATGTAGCCATCAAGATGCTGCCACTTAGAACTTGTAGCTCCATAGTGTCATTCACAGATTTGTGCATGACTCCATCTCTAATTTAAATGCCTTACAAATCAGACACATAGTGTCTGCATTTCAGTTATATTAAGTTTCCTACTGTAAAAAATAATTGCTTTTTTTGCATATGGCTTTCAAGTACCACAGTTTGGAAAGACTGGCCGAGGATGGTAGTTACAAAACATGAAAGCATGTGGAGACATTAATTTTCTGATAATATGAATGGTTAAGACTCCTGTTATAAGCTGACCAGATCAGACAACACACTGAAGTAAGACTTCTATCACCTTTGGGAAAGAAAACAGAAAATTATTTTCACTGTGATTAAATGGGGTCAGAAAAGAGAAAGGCATCTGTTAATATTCTGTTCTGAGGCAAGCTTATTCAGCCAACTATTGTGCTAATGCAAATGGTAACAGTTTGTTGCAGATGTGCAGTGGAATATAATGCAGCCAAACCCTCTGGGCTTTTTGAAGTAAGAAACTATACACAGAAGATGTTGGTGTGTTTAATAACCATTATAAAAGAGAATTTTAAGCACAGTGCCCCTTGTCTCAACCACCAACACTGCAAATGTTCAGTTGTAAGTTATTTTGAGGAGATCAAGATGTAGGTTGATTCAGAAATCAAAGTCCAAGTGGCTAAGGGATTTCAGGCTTCTGTATCAACATTTCAAGACAGGATCTTTTTAGGTTCTAGTCGCTTTTTATATTGATTTTAATTATTATTGTAGCAGAGAGACAGAGTGACTTTGAAATAGGGGAATTATTTTAGGATAGTAAGAAAGAGACACAAATGGTGCTAATGCCTCAGTTGTAAGAAAAGAACATCCACAGTATAGCAAAGAACTACATTCTACTTTCAGCTACATCAAGTAAACTGCAAATATTTTGCTGGCATTATATATCTCATGTAAGTTCTCACTAATTTTTTTCCATAGTGCTCCACTAGTTTCAGGAATTTTCTCTACAATCACCCTCAATGTTCCAGTGAGGTGTACAGCTCCCCATCAGTCATCTAGCCATATAAATTGCCCTTCCCTGGTAAAGCAACAGACTAAAAATGTGAGGTGGACTAAAATGTCAGGTTCTCTAAATCACATAGCACAAAAGCACATGTTACATCACTTTTTTTTTTTTTTAATGAACAATGGAGAACCATGTAATTAATAAAAAAGCCTTGAACTTTTTACCTCTGGCAATATGCTTGCTTTTAGGATAGCTAGTATAACAATTTTTATTAATTTACCACTACTTCAAATTTGAAATCGAACTATGCATAGAAGAGAATGGTGGAAGTTGGAAAGGACTTTGAGCTTAAAAAGAGATGTCATCTGGTCAACATCTCCTGCTCAAGCAGGACCTTGCAGAGCCATTTTTCCCAGACTATGTTCAAATGGCTTTGGAACATCTCCAAGGTGGAAGACTCCACAGCTTCTTCGAGCAACCTGTGCCAGCACTTGGCTGCCTCACAGTGAAAAAGTTTCCTGATATTCAGAAGGAACCTCCTGGGTTTCAGTTCATGCCCTTTGCCTTGTTTCCACTCTCTCTTCAGGTATTTAAACACATTAGTAAGATCCCCCTGAGCCCCCTCTCTAGGCTGAACAGCTTTGCCTGTCTCTCTCAGAGCAGAGACAATCCAGTCCCTTCAGTCATCTTCACTTAACCCTTCACTGAGCTCTCTCCAGTGTGCCCCAGACATGTCTGCCTTGTACTGGGGAGCCCAGAGGTGCACACCTGCTCCAGCTGTGGCCTCACCACTGCTGAGTAGAGGGGAAGGATCTCCCTCATCCCATTGGCAACACTTCTCCTAATGCAGCAAAGGACACCATTAACCTTCTGGGCTGTATAGGCTCTAATGGCACAGTGCTGGCTCAAGTACATAAATAAATAGAGATTTCTTATTTAAGGGTTAGATAAATATATCCCATTCACTTAGATTACCTATTAAATACAAAGTGGTATCAAAATTATTGAGCAGACATAAAAATTATCACTCTAGATTAGGTAAAACAATTAATTTATTTTACACAGATTGAAAGAGCTTACAAAATTGAAAGGGTTATAGCATTAATGAGTAAATAGAAAAGACATACAGAGTAGAAACCTGTGTTTATTGAAGAAAAAGAACAAGCATAGAAAGAAGTAAACCAGAGGAGGGGGGAGGAATATAGCTAAACAGGGAGAAATATGTCAAAAACTGAAGGAAGAAGAAAGCACGCAGGCGTCCAGAAATACTTTTGGAAAGTACAAAAGTGCTAGAAGCCTGACAGCCACTAGATACAATCAATGCCATGACAGAAGAAATGGGACATGTTGACATTTTGGTGAATTTATGTTAAGTGATGCTTTTTGTTATCATCCACCAAATAAAGTAATTAATAATTTAACAGAATGCTTTTAAAATTAAATATTGTAATTATTTTATGGAGGGTAGAAAACTTATGTCATTATGCATGTCTGCTATGCTCAGCAACTTCAAAAGTGGAGGTTTTGGTGAAGCTACAACAATTTAATGAATACTTGAAATTGTGATTTTCAATATGCATTGTGCCAGCACCTGTGTAAGAGTGGATCTATCTTTGTAAAAGCATCCTGAGTGGAAAGTTGCTCCATCAAACAAGAATATCAAATCTTGCCTCAGTTATAGGACTGAAAAAATATGCATGATTTGAATGGAATATTATGAAATACTATGAATTTTCTTTTTCCTCAAGGGACTTAAGAAAACATATCAAATTGTTGTTGTGGTTATGTTAGAGAGCTAAATAAAAGAAAAAATACCCAGAAGTAGAATTGTCCCAACAAAAATGCACAGTGTGAGCAACAGCTATGTCTCCTCTCCAGACTGCATTATTCCACTGAAAATCATTTATTTTAGTAACCAAGAACTGGAGTTCTAGGGTTATTTAGTAGCCACATCTTGACATTTAGAAAAATAGCTGTATATCAAGTATCACAATTATACACAGTACAATAGCAATATAATAATACAAAACAAAACACAATCCATTAACCACAATTTGAATATTTTCATATACTTCTGCAAGTCCTGCTTTTAGCCAGTACTGAAAGCTCCAAAATCCTGGAAGAAAGTTTGTTCTTATGGCATGATTTTGAGAGATTTTGCATTCCTTTCTAGTGGTAAGATAAATTAAATCATGATCGAGACTTTTTGCAATGATATAGAAAGCTAAATATTCTTGAGGTCATGGTTAGGATTCTAGGGCTGTGGGTTAATATCCAGACTGTATTCAAAGACATACTGTGCTACCATTATTCCAAACTAATATGTAATTCACAGGTAGCTACAACTCAAAAATCTCTATCCTTCTATTCCATCCCTTGATTTAAGCCTTGAAAAAATAGGGTATGAAATACCTGAAAATAAATTGTGTGTATTTTCACTGATATCTAGCAATTCCAAGAATAGTGCAACAACATTTTTACTGCCAAACTATTTAAAACTCCCATTTCTAAAGCAGTCAGGGAGGGCTCCTTTGGAGTGTTCAGCACATCTGACCACTAAGTTATTTGTCTCGTTTGGGCTGGTATATGTAACTGTAGCATAGTCAGAAGTATCTCATAAATTAGGACACTGCTTCTGAGGAAAACAAGAGAATATGATTTTATGGGACTATTGGTAATCTAGCATTTTATAATCTTGAAGTTTAGCGTGAAGAAGTATAACACTACTAAAATCTCCCAGCATGCTCTGCAATACCATTACTCATGGCAGAAAAAATTAACTTTACAATAAACATTTTCACAAGCCCCTGAGGGATTTAGAACAGAAAGCCCATCTAGAAGTCAGTAAGGCATTTTTATAAAAGCTGAAGGAAACTTTGAACACACTCATCCCTCAGAAAGAATCCTCTTCAGTAGCAAACGTTCAAAAGTGCTCAACACTCTGTAGGGCGTGATAATAACAAAATTGTTACGGAACAAATTTTTGAAAGCCTGAACAACAACAGCTGTGTATTAAAAGAAACACCAATAGTGAAAGATTAAAATTATTCTAGCTGCAAACATCTTCTGGAGTTAGGAAATACCAGCAAGCCTGGGAGCACACAAACACTTAGTTCTGTGCATGTACACATATATTTTAGTATTAACATTATATCTAAACAGATTACTATTGTCCCAGTCTCTCTAATGTGGAGGTGTTAGCTTTTTGGGATAACACAGTAAGTTTAAGGTATAAATGAAAAACATTATATATACAAAACTTAATCAGAAAAAATCTAAGCACACACAAAATCTAAGTTCCCACATCTTAGCTAAATGTGTTGAGTGGTAGAAAAATAAAAGAAGAATAAGAAATGTTGGCTCTTGAGGTACAGTCACTCAGAGAAAAATGTTTCTACATTTTAATATTATACACACAATTAGATACTCAATTTCATGGTATTTTTCCATCAAAATAAAGCTGTAGTAGACTGTAATAAACACTGTATGAAGCAGGGAAGATCTAGGTCTGATTTTATTATCATTATTTTTATAAATTTGGCAGAAAAACACTCCAAAAGTTCCAAACTAGGCAAAGTACCTCTTGCATTTATCTTCAGAAATGTAAGATCACCATAAGTACAATTCAGCTCCTTTTTAATGGGAAAATATATTTGCTAGCTAAAATGAGATTATGGAGCTTGTTTAGTATTAACTTCTGCCAAGCATAAACAACGTTTCTCTGAGATACTACTGACTCATATGGCTCATGGCAGTAACTATTATCACTTCATTTTCTGTAGAATGGTTTAGGCTTGAAACCTCCCACCCTTGACCCTTGTGACAACTCATGGCTGTTAAACAACCAGCAAGGGCTTGCTTTCCAAATCTTGTACCTGAGGTAGCATGGTGACATCACTACCCTTCAGCAGCCCTTTAAAATGAGCTTTTCTGATTTTAACTTATGCTCAGCTGAACACCATATTCATGTGAACACTGCTGTAATAGGACAACTTCAATCAGCCCAGCTTTGAAGACACAAGTAGCACATTTTAAAAGAAGCTATGTTTTACTAGCAGAATGTAAATATAACTGAAGACTGAAGTATTTTTATCTGAAGCAGGAAATTGCTGTGCTTAATACAGGATTTGGAAAGTCTGACTATATCACAACCGGGTTTAGAGCAATCTCTTTTTGGACACACAATTATACCTATTCAAAACAAATGAGACTGTTGACAGGAACCAAGGAAGTAAATTACCAGCTATTATTTTGCTCAGTCACAATGCATTGCATTAGCTCATTTTTTAGAGCTTAATAGAGAATATGAATTTCTAATCTTCTCAAATTAGCATGCCAGAGAGTGCATTGAAGTATTCCTTCACTAATAACACTTGATTTTTTGCTGCTGACTAGGTTTTCTGTAAATACCATGAAAACCAAATGTTTTCACACAGAAATACATCAGAGTTTTCACATGAATACCTAAGTGAAACAGTGTTTTAGCAAACACTGAAAACCAGCACCTCTAAACATGTTCCCTTTGGGGTTGATGTCAGGTAAAAGTTTGACAACCACATTGAGTCAAAAATCATAAGCCAGTTGCAAGTAAAATTTAAAACCACTGGATTTTAATGGAATAATTAAGTTCCAGTGCTTTTCATTTAATTTCTGGTGTTGAAACATTCAAAATGTCCATTTTCTCCAACTTTTGCCTGCAGCTATAAAGACTGGAAAAACAGCTAAAACATTAAAAGTATTATGTGGTGGTTCCAGCAGCTGAGCTTTAAGAAATCAGGAAACTGGTGACAAAAATTACACAAGAAAGCAATACAGAAAACTACCATTAATGTCCTCACTACTACTTTGTTCTCTAATTCATTAGGAAGTAATAAGGTAAAACCTTTTAATAACAATTCCTGCAAGTGATACATGGTAACTTTTACAGTTCTGTGAGTTCTGCTGAAAGAAATAGCGGAGCTTCCTTGAAGTGTCCAAAAGGAACAAATACTCTTACAGATTTCAAGGTATTTGTACCTTTCCTTTGGCAGCTGAAGCATTGCCACACTGCCAGCATTGGAGCTCCACTTCTTTAAAAAGTGTCTTTCCAAAACCAGCGATTTTTGGTTGAGGGAGAAGAAAAAAGTCTGCACTTGATGCTGTTCTCAGAAGGCATCCACTACTCTTTTTTCTGTTATTATCTTAGAAAAAGACAATTAGAAAAAATAGTGTAAGTGGTACAAAAGGTAGACACCAATTCAATTGCTATTGAGCTGACATGAAGCCTCTACCAATTCTAGAGAATTTACACAGCTAATTGTCCAACTAGATGAAATTTTGGTTCACATAGAAAAATAAAACTCCTATCAATAGATCCACACCCTTCTTTAATAGCCCTGAAAGATGATACAGAGATGCTGACTTGAACAACTGTCTAAAAAAGAATAACCATTTTTAAGTGGTTGTTTTGAAGCATATTGTTCCCAGCTTTGAAGTGCACGCACTGATGCAGACAGTTGTAACTCCAAGTCCAGCAGCACTATTTAAACTCTTATTCTATACTCAGTTGAGGAAAGTGTATCACTTTTTGGTTATTTTTGTTTGGTGTTTTTTGTTATTTCTTCTAGGACAAACTTCACTGAAGTAGAGAGAGGTTCTAAAATTGCTCAATGAAGTAAGAAGGACTCTAGCTATATTTTGGCTCCTATTTTACATTCACTTTTAAGTTCTGAGATCCCATTACTTCATGGAACAAGTAATAATTACAAAACAGATAGATTTGCTTATCATTTAAACCAAGCCAGCAATTAAGCTTTGCTGGCTTTGATGGGACTTCTGATTTTTGCCAATAACCAGCAAGAAGATCATGCTTATCTATGTGAGATTAATAACAACTCATCTATAAAACACCAACAACCTATTCCAGATAAGCATCTCACCCAAAGAACTGGGAGGTGAATGCTTTATAAGCTTGAGTCACAATTTCAGACACTGTAAACCTATAACACTGTAACAAAAGGGGGAGAAAGTTCCCTTCCAAAGAAATTGAATTTCTTTTATCTCTCTAAGAAAAAAAAAATCAGATGTTTGGAAGAAAACTAAGAGAAAAGTAAAATATTATTATTTCACAACATACTCCACCCATAAAAACATTATTCTGGAAAAGATGTATGAATCAACTTTTGTTTTAGAGCTTGAAATTTAAGAACAATTACTTATTTAATTTAAAAACTCCAGTTGAAAGAACTGTTCAGCATGTTATAAAACTTTTCTCAAAACACTATGCTGTTTTTTGGGTCATCTCTATTTCTGAGTTCTGCACAAATAATAAATCCTCTTCTCTTTTCCTTGCCACAGCTGCAAGAAAAAAAAAAATGAACTTTATCTCCCAGGATTTTTCCATTTATATGTCTAGGGCTCATCATCCACTGGTGTCCCCTGATCTCAAAAGAGGAATTATTGCAGCCTATGTTCAAGCTGGCCCTGGATTGCAGACACGATTAGCAAAGTCAGAATAATCATGCACTGAGTGCTGGGAACTCCAGCTGATAGCATCTATCCATCCCACAGAGAACAGACATAGAATCACCTCCAGTGACTGGGAAAAACTGATTCTGACCTGACATCAGAATGTCAGTAATTTGTACTATTACACTGACACAGTCTGTAATGATCTTGAAACAACTTCCTTTTTCTTCAGACTCACCTTCTTTTATTTTGTCACAGTACTTTCTTTCAGCTAGAAACCTCCCACCAGTTACTCCAGTTTCCTAACCAGAGCAATGACCTGAAGCCTGACACAGGACTTGCTCAGTAGATATTTTTCATCTGTCAAGTTTTTATGGCCCAGAAATTTCTTCAGCCATCAGTTATCAAATACAGAGTCTTTTTTCCTGTTGTAAATACAATCAAAGAGTCCTACTCATATATCAGTCTTACTGCTATATGGCAGAGTTGCAAACTGATTTTTAGTGCATATCCCCTGCACAATGTTTTGCAATGCTTAAGATTATTCTCTATACTTGACCAAATTGTGGTTTTTCTTTGCAAACCCTAAAAGCTTTTTCTTCTTGTTTAGATGTTACAAGGAACAGATGGTAAATGAGGAGGTAACAAAATAACCTAGTCCATAAATTCAGACCAAAAATAAAAAGCCAGAATTTAACCATCTTTTTGGTAGTATATAACTAGCTTTGTTTTAAAAACCCTTTAAGCATTTGTCATGTCAAGTAGTAGATAAATGTAGCAACTTTGTCAGTATTGAAGAAACTATAGCATTATAGATGCAATCTAGCTTCAGGGCAGCTATGCTAGATCTGATCAAAGCTGCTTGGCACTTGCCTCTAGTCAACAGCTAAGGTTTCATTGTGCAACATTAAAAGCAATGAATTAAAAGAGTCTGACAGTTTTTATAGTACTCTTTCTACTGTGCTGAACTTTTTGCATAAGTATAGTTGTCAACCCATTCAAAATGTTCACATTTGTATCTGACAGAGAAGCAGAATTATTTAAGAGCTGGCTGCCATTTTTATCAGGAGTTACTCTAGCAAGTGCCACGATGCTAACATGGGATACTGATGTCATTGGAAATACCTGTGATCTTTATGTTCCATGATAGCTCAAGCAGCTATGCTGGAGTTGCAAGTCATGTCCCTTGTTTGAACTTGTTAAAGTTTTTAGTAAATCTGACATGATGTAAAGCACCTGCTTTGGTGTCCTATTGCTGCTGCTCTTTGCAACTAGATACCTCTGACTTCGTACCAGGTTTGCAAAAGTCACCACACTTAAATCTGTGTAGCTAAGAACACCAAGGAATGCTCACAGGAAACCAATAAAAGGCTTAAAATAGACAAATAGATGAACAACCAAGCTAACACAGTTATGTAAGTAGAGGAGTCTTAAAATATGATCTAAAAGCTTGCTGTTGTGTCTGCAATATTTCTACACAGTAAATAGATATGCACTACATATGACTGAAGAGTCAAATTTGAAGGTGCTATGTAAGGCTGTTTAAATTCAGCCTCATTTGAACCCCAGTAGCCTTCTACCTGATACACACTTTATAAAAAAACACAAACTGATAAACCCTTACATTAAATGGCAAAAATTATGTAAGATACTAACTCAGTGGAGGATGCTTTAAAACAGACTTTTGGGGCCCCTTCAAAATCTAAACAGTGCTAGTTTAGACATGAAAAATAAATATGTTTAAGATAGAGGATTTATTGCACAAAAGGGCTCTGCATTCTGTCCATCATAATTAATACCACTTCTGTGTTTAATCAGTTGGTGCAGAATGTTTTGAGTAACATTCAAGGCAAAGTATTGAGATACCTCCATGGTATTGCATTGCTCTTCAGATGCTACTACTCATTTTAGGCTAATTTATTCTTAATACTGTGCTCAGAAAATTATTTAAACCTACTCAATTTTAATGGGTACCATACCATGTAACATCACTGCAGAGTGGGGACGTGCTATCCATCATGAGAAATTCTTGCTTTCTCTCACTACTTTCCTATGCTCAGCTTCCCACTCCTTTACCAAACACTATCTGCAATAATTTTTGTAGTTCTTCAGAATGAACCAGGAATTCAAAGTGTTCAAGAGGAAGTTCCTTGCATTCACCTTTGAGGTGTAAAGCAAAATGTACTACAGGAATCAGTGGTGCCCAAACTTTCCAATCTGAAATAAAATTATCCCAAGTTATCTCAGAAAGCTCTAAAAAGACAACAACATCAAAAACAAAAAAGGCAAAACCAAGCAGCAGTTACAAAAAAAAAGGAGCAGATATGTTCTTCCATTCCCCTTCTCATATTGCCCTTTTCTGCTGCACAAAAGAGGTAAAGATGCAGACATACCTAGGAGCTTTCTGTGAAGAACTTTCACTGCACAGCCTTAAAAGTTAGTGCAGTTGACTCCAGCCTAGTTCTAGCACTGGTGGTCACACAAGTGAGAGTAGCTGGGGAGATTGTTCCTTCACATATTCGCTCTTGGACTCCCCCTTCACTCCTCTAGCTGTCTGCTGCAAGTTAATTAAATTAAATTCTGCAGCAGAGTACTGGAAGCTGCTACATTTATGCATCGAGCAGTTTGCCCTTCCAGAGTTATTGTGAGACTCTCTGTAATAATTAGACAGGAATAAATCCCAGAAGAGAATGAGTCCCCCAAGTTAGCATTCTTGATCTATGCACCCATAGATCAAATCACAATTTTTCATCTCAAACATAGTACTTCATGACCTAAAAACATCTAATAAGTCGTGTGTCTCAGCAGGGACCATTAACTCCTGCACAGCATTATGCTGACACTTTTAAACTCTCCTTTTCTTGAGCTACTTTATGCAGCATTGGCTTAGGAGTCTCTGAACTACACATCATCATAGAACTGCACATTCTTTGATTTTAAAAGGCATTGGAAACCATTCAGTGAATCAGCATGTGTAAATAGGCTTTACCTTCTCCCATTGGCTAAGAAAGCCATTAATTAGTAATGATATGTCTGTACCTTCATTTTTTTTTTTTTTTGTAAAGAACCAAAGAAGAGGAAGAAGCATTCACTCCATTTCTCAGATCCTTTTCTCTCTCCTCTTTCCTGGATTCTTTGAGGTACTCAACAACTTTTTTGCCTCAGCCTTCACCAGCAACCTCTCTTCCCACACCTCTTGATTGAATGGACTGAAAGACAGGGAGGAGCAAAATCCATCCTACTGTAAGAGAAGACCAGATTCATGACTGCCCAAAGAACCTGAATGTACATGAGGCTATGGAGCCTGATGAGATGTACCCCAGAGTCCTGAGAGAATTGGTTGATGTAGTCACCAAGTCCCTCTCAGTGATGTTTGTAAAATCATGGCAATCAGGTGAAATACCAGGTGACTGAAGAAAGAGAAACACCATACCCACTTTTAAAAAGTGCAGGAGGCAGAACCCTGGGAAATACAGACCTGTCAGCTTTACCTTTGTGCCTGAGGATACCACGAGACAGGATGTGACTCTTGTACCAATGCTGTGAATACAAATACTATCTATATAGCCTAATAGGTTTATTACTTAAGAAGAGACTTCTGTGCAAAGAAAGCCTTATTGAACCTTTAAAAACTGAGAGTCATGCCACACCTGAGGCAGATGACTCTCCAGACCTGCCATACCCAGCCTTGTGGTTTGGCAGAGGATATGCACAGAACTGTGCCCAGCTGATTGATCCTGAGGGAGGAACATATAATCTCAGGCAGGTAAGTGTTTGCTGGTTTCTCTGCTGTGACTGAAATGGCTGACATCATAATGCAAAAAAAATACCTCTTTGGTCAAGAATTAGGAATTAGTATGTATATGCCTTTTCCTCCTAAAAGTGGATTGTGGTTTCAGAATGAGCAAGAGACAAAAACCAACAGGAGTTACTTCACAAGGGTATGCACAATAAAATCCATCAAGTACCTTTTATGGACAAATTCAATCTGTGCACTTGGATCAGCCACAGCTCTTTTCAGTATTTGTATTTCCATGTGGATTAGCAGCTGGCTCTCCTTCAGTATTTTTAAACAATCCTGAATTGTATAATTGCCATGGGACTATTCTAACTCATACTCTGGTCATTTATGAGGATTTACACTCTGGTACACTCAGTTATTCATTAAAAACAGATAACTCCCATAGGAGACACCGCATCACTCAATACTCATGCTACTTCTGAAATATGGTATACTTAAAGAAACACACATGTTAAAAGTACTTATCTGGTCTAAGATATAATAATGGCAATAAATAAATAAATTGTGCATATTACCTTTTAATGATTTGGAAAACTATGTTAATGTCTTCCCAAGAAAATAGTTCCTATTACTTAAATTAAAAAGGAGGATTGAAGGATAATTTATATTCAGAAAGAAGGGAAAAATGCACTTGAGTTGGCTTTTCTGCACTGCCAGTGATTCCCTCTAAAGCCTTTAAAAGTAAGCTGAAAATGTAGCCTGCCAATATGATAAAACAATACATAAATTTCCACAGGCTGAATCATCCTGACAAAGTATTTACAGTTAAAGCCTTGTGCTCAGAATATATAGTCCATTACAAGATATGCTTTAGGCAGTGGTACTGAAGAGGAAAACTAAAAGAGAAATCAAATTACAGTAATGCTTTTCTACAAAAGTGTCTTGCTACTGTCATGAAAGTTACCCTCTACAGATCACTTTAGATTTAACTCCTAGTTTATGCATTTTTAAATTCTGCTTCATTCAAAGAGACTGAAGTCGCTCAAAAGCTTTAAAACGTAATCCATCAGTTAAAAAAGAAAACCAAAACCACACTTCACTACAACAGCACTCCAAGAAAGTTTGGGTTAGCTATGTCTATCTAAGTGAAGTTACAGGTTTCAATATAAGTAATGCATTATTGCACCACATTCACACACACCCACAAATTTTAATAATTGTAATTGTAACCCATAGTAATATTTATCCAGACAAAAACAGCAAAAAACTTTTGTAGGAGGACAGTGACATAGTAACAAGCTGCCTCAACTCCCATGCAAGAACCACCATCCCATTTTCAAGGAAAATGCAAACCCAAACACTGAACAGTTACCTAAATGACCTAAATTTCAGAAGGGTTATTTTCAGTAAGTGTTGATATTGTTTCAGAGCACTTAATTGCTACTGCTTACTTTAACTGACCTGATTCCAAACACGTAGAAAAAGGAGGATCAGTCAAAAGTTATATCTTGTTCACAGAGCTTTAAGAGCCAGCTCAACCTTCAAGCAATGTGATGTAATCTAGCAGCAGCAAAGAGGAGGCACTCCTGCAAAATCTGCCTGGTGGTCCTTGATGGATAGTACTTGGTTTCAGAACTGAACATGACTGCTACTCAAACTGATGTTCAAGTTTATGTGGCTTATAAAAACTATTTCTAACTACTTTTCAAATATGAGTTCAATTGGATTGCATTTTCACTTTGGAAAATAACTAAGGAATGGATTGCTCCCAACAATATAAAATAAAAATAACAGCAATTGTTCAAAAGTCACACTAAGTTTATTCTTGAACTCATTTTAATGAATATGAATCAAAAGAATGCATAATACAGTTATTTGCTCTCAGCCCAAAAAAAAAAAAAAGCACAAGAAATATCCACGTAACTTTTTGTTTCTAAGAAGAAAGGTTATAGAAAACATGATACTTTAATGTAGAAAAGAAAAATCAGGGTTTCTTTCTTCATTTGAGTTACTTTATAGTATGCTATCACCTGAGAGGTACACCACCTAACTTCTACCTGCAAATTTAAGAAGCATCAGGTATAGAAGTGCTCCAATATAGGTACATGAATGCATTTACCTCTAACTGTCAATGAATGCAAATGTCATGAAAATATAACTACAAATTTGCTGTACATTTCTATATTTTCCACTTTGAAACAAATAAAAACAACAATTTGTAAATCATCATCTCTGAAATAAGCATATGAAGAGGAACAGAACTAAGACCAAAAAAGGGAGACTATTTAATGTCTGAGGATTGTAAGAGTAATGGCTAATCCTGGTTTTCTCACAACTGACCTGATTTAAGCAGGAGGCTGGACTAGATGACCCTCTGTGTTCCTTTCCAACCTGAAACTACTTATTATTTGATTTTCACTTTTTTTTAATTGTTACCAAACAGAGATTAAAACATTTCTGCTCTTCTTAGAAGCTGGTATAAACTTAATTGACTATTGATTATATAACTATAGCTCCTGCCTATGTGCCTTAATTAAAACACACATAGTCTTGTTGCAGGCACTCCTACTGAAATGAGCAGTATTATGTGTTTCATGTTCTTCAGGGTCTAGATTTCCTTTACAATTAGTTTTCACTGGCTGCAGTCCCTTCTGAATGTGATCAGCTAAAGCGTAGAAAAAGACCCACATTTTAATACTTGCAGCACAACATTCGCTGTACAAAGTAGATGTTGACAATCCAGACAAGCAGAATGTGCAGCTGACAAAGGCCTGTTTCCTGAACAAATGTACTAACAAGCATGCCAGGCTCTGAGGGTTAAGCCACACTGTAAAACAGTTCTTGTTTCCTGGAAAGCCTCCAAAATACATTGAACTACTATTTTGTCCTTTCTTCCTCCCACTTATTTGGTCCTTCACAGAATGGCCATTAACTAAAATACTCACAAAAATATTTCCTCATTACTATTTATTTCCCACCCTGCAGTGTGCAATTAAGTGGTTTTGGTGGAGTTTACTTCTTGTAAACTGATGCTGAAGCAGGTTTTCCTTTCTCTCCTTCAAAAGCTTTGAGTTATGATTTGTAAACAAAAATGATGGGTTATACTTTCAGACAAGCTAAGGACAAGTCCTCTTGGCCAGAGTGGCATGCAAAAAAACACACCAAGAAGGAAAACCTACTTGGTGACACCAGGATTCTAGCAGAGCCACTACTCAGTGGAGCTACACTTTATGCAGCTTCTACCTGTCTGGTGAGTGCAAAAAGGACACATTTGGTCCAATGCAACTGCAAAATTCAGAGAGAGCTGCAGTAGGCAATGACAGTCTAATTGTTGTATGTTCTATGTACTACGGTCTTGTTTAAAATACCAATAAGTCTTGTAAATCCTAATTTTAGTCTTAAAGTGATAAATAATATTCCAAAGTCTTAAAGAACCATGCCATACTAACAAAGTAGTACAATCTGTAAATCTTGTCATCTTTCCCTAAACCACAATGGTTTCTGGTTGGTACCATCTCTGGTCAGATTGTGCCTCAACCTATAAGATAATCTTTTCCAAGTGAGATAATTTTCTTTTATGTCTGACTTGACGCATACATTTATGTCAAGACTTAACTAGCAGTGGAATTAAATCCTCAATTTACTAAGAGTGTCAAGAAAATCAGACTTTTCTTTAAGATGTCAAAAGTCAGAGCAGCTCCAAAATACAGTCTTATAGCTGCATTTCTATAGTTCTGCTGGTCTTCCAATGTTTTCTTAGACTGCCATGCCCATTAACTTAAAATAGAGATATGTTGTACAATGGATCTTTTAGATCCTATGCATGATTTTAAATTTAGAAGTGTGCAGCATTCAGCCAAAGACAACTAAGTGAATGGGTCAAATAATAACAAATAAATCAAGAAATCAGCACATTGAACTAAGATTTTATCTTGGTTAAGGCTAAACTTGGAAATGCATGAAACAACAGTTAGCATTATATTCAAAACATGACACATACTTTGCATAAAATTTAAACTAGAATAAAATAGGCCAAATGAAGATATTTCAGCACTATAGCAGCCACAGTAAAGATTTGGTTTGCTCCTATTCCCTACAACCAGTCATTCCAGCTTTTCTCTAATTCAGAGCAGAAGTTATCAGGAATTTTACAAAACCCAGACAGGAAGAACAGTGTTCTTTCTGCATATACCCACAGGAGGTTCTGCCAGAACCAGACAGAACCATTCAGACTGGTCCCCAGTCCAAACATCAGTAGGACTGAGATCCCCACTCCAATATCCTCAGTAGGACCGAGACCATTCAGACTAGATTGTTCAAGAGTTTGTCAAGTCAGGTCTTAGAAACTTCCAAGGATGGTGCCTACACATCACTGGATCAATCCAGACAAGTGCTTGACAGTCCTCATGGAGAAGGCAACACTTGTTGGTGTTCCTGGACCAGCCTTTGCCATTTAAGCTATCTGTTCTTGTGGCAACATAGCACGACCAACAGGAGACAGAAAATATGGTGGTTGTGTTTCCTGAGACCCACCTAGCCTTGCCTCAGAGGGCAGATGGTGTTTGTAGGTATTTGGCACTAAGACAGACTATAACTGCAATGTATAAATTAAGGTCTCAAAAGAATCCCAGCTTACAAACTTTTCAACATTGTGTACTACAATGTAGATGTATCCAAAGAATGTGATCAATTGCCTGATCACAAAAATCATTCACTGGTTGAATTCTGGTGTTATATTTATTTTGACTGTTTTTTATTTCACATTCATGAGGAAAAGATTCATTGTAGCTGAAAGGAGCCTCATGAAATTCAACAAAGTGCAAAGTTCTGCATCTGGGAAGGAAGTACTCCCTGAAGAAATATAGGCTGGATATGGAGTGTCTGAGGAAGAGCTCTCCTGGGAAGGTCCTGATGAAACTTGAGCTAAATGTGAGCCAACTTTGTGCCACAGCAGCAGTGATCAGTTCCTTCAATCTGCTTACCTGTTAACACAGTGTGACAGCAGATTAAGGGAAGTGATATTCCACTTTATTTGACATTCATCAGACCACATCTAGAATACCCTATGCAGATTTGGGTCCCCCAGTTCAAGAAAAGAAAAATATTGATAGAGTTTGGCACAGCATCACCAACATGGTCAGGAGCTGAAGTGTTTACCCTGTGAAGAGAGACTGAAGGAACTGGGTTTGTTGAGCCTGGAAAACAGAAAGAAGGCTTTGGTGACCTAGAAGGACTTGGGGATGGTGGTGGATGAGAGTCTGGGCATGGGCCAGCAATGTGCACTGAATGCACATTCAAAACTGAAGTATTAGTTTGGCATAGAGTAATATTCAAGTTTCAGACACCTTGAAGAACTGCAGTCTGATGAGCACTAAAATAGCAGAGAGCTGCTTTGCTTGCTTATGTAACACTTAATATGAATAATTAAACCAACCTGCAGGTTCCTGGAGAGTACAAACAAAAGAGGAGCAATTACTGAGGTAAACATGAGCAACATACAAATAAGAAGTACAAATAAATTATTTATAGTAAATATATGGGAAAACATGAAGAGAGCAATATTTATCAGTCTATTGTACATTTTTGACTGCTGATTTCCCCATTGGTTTTTTTAAAATTCTAGTTTTCTCTCATTCTGAACTAAAGAGGAGAAAACTCCTTATGAGGAAGAGACCAGCATGGGTACAAGGTGGCCTGAACAATCCAGGTCTCCTTTGTCTAAGTCTAACCTCTCAAAGTAGAATTCACATTACAGTCAAAGCCACAGGGTAACTTACATAACATTAACAGATACATAAATGTGGCATTTCCATATGGTAATAACAGCTAAATCGATAACTGCTGACACTAACAAAATATCTCTAAGCAACAAATATGAAGTCCAGATTATTCTTATGTTGCTGGCTTCAGTAGGAAAGAAGTTAAATCATCTTTCATTTGTATTCCAGTTTGTATCTCTACAACTCTGCAGATACTGGGAAAGTGATAAATCATTCATCAAAAACTGAAGTTGTACCACAGCCATATGGCCAGTTGGGTACCACCTTAAAAATACGAAACTGAAACAGTTAGTATGAAAACAGAATTTAACTCTCCTTCTTTAACTCTCCTTCTACTGCAAATGTATAAAAATCTGGTTTGGAAGTTTCCCTGTAGTGTGGACCATAAATAATAACTTTAAAATATACAGAAGTAGAAAGCACATGACAAAAGCACTTTATTTGACCCTATTCTACCAAAAATATCCTTGCTTCCTGTGCTCAGCTTAATCCATCACAATTTTCAATCATCTTAGCTGTATAATCCAATATTTATTCTCCACATTTGTGTGAGTTTATTTACTGAGAACATTAGGATGAAAGGATTTATTAACAGCCTCTCAACTGACATTTAGAGGGGATTATGGTTCTTCAGTGTCCCAGAAGTGCTAGCCTTACAATTTTTTTCTCTTATTTCCTCAGTTTAAAAGTTCAATTACAAAATTCCTAACATTAGGAAAACACCATATTTTTAAAGACTCGGAATCTCTTCCTTAGCAGCCAGAACCTGTAAACTGTGTCTGTGCCTCCCACTATGCCACAGTCTTCAAATGGGCAATAAAACATTTTGAGTGTCTAATGGGGCAACCTGCTAACTAAAATATGATAAGGAACAGGGTCTTAGACCAGCCCTGTATACAATATAAATTAAAACATACTACAAAGCAGGAGTTGTATACAGGGCAGCCTCTGTGGCTTCCTCATCTGCAGAGATAACCAGGTCTGGGGAAGACTTAACCTAGGCACTTAAAACACCACTAACACTCTTCCTGGAGTTTCTTAGGAGAGAGAAAGGAGTTTATACTCTGGCAGGTGTTTTCTGTAATGGCACAGAAGCAGTGTTAAACACTGTACTCAGTGTGGAGAGTTCAAACCTGCAGTTTTGAACACATTTATTTTTATCTCTGAAAACAGATGCAAATTCCACACCATGGGAGGAAAGGACCGTAATCTTTAGGATTTACTGGAGCCTATGAAAGAGTACTAAAAGTAGTACACTGAATTTGTATTCGCAGCAACAACTTTCGTAATATGTGGTGAAAAAAAAAAGGAAATATTTGATCAGAGATCTTAATATAAAGAGAGTATGCACACTAGACAATAAATATCCTCACTGTTAGGAAAGCCACTGTGCCTTTGAAAAGATACATTTGAGATGTAAATCTTTAAGCAGTGACCTGAATTGCTAGACAGGAAAATTTGAAACAACCTAAGAGAATATGCCACAAAAAGGTATGAAAGTTTGATAGCTCCAAATTAACACAGTTGCATTAGCCTGCTACAGCATTCTTGAATATTATGGTTCACCTAAGCACACTTCTCAAACTATTTACAACAATTTGAATAATTTGTATCCTAACTAAATTATCAACCCTAAGCCCACATTTCTACTTGCTAATTTTTATAGAAGTTGGATGCTTCATCCATAAAATACCTCCCTCTATACACACTGAGTACATAAATGACTAAATCTGTACCACATGATGTTGAATTGCAAAAATTCTGCAATTTTGTANTTTCGGGAAGTTTCGGGAAGTTTCAATTACATTACAAACACTATGTATAACATACATACACACTGGTAGGCAGAATGTTCAAGCCAACACAGACGTCTTCAACAATCCCAGAATACAAAGCAGCTTATTTAGGTACCTTTTCTAAGACTGTCTCTGGTTTATCTTATTCATCATGTTAAGGCTTTCCTCAGGATTCTTCAACCCTTAATTTCTTTTTTTATTTGTCTGATTTCACAGTTAACCCAGCTAGCAGTAGGAGGTTGGACTAGACATCTCTTGAAGTCCATTCTTTCTTTAACCCTGTGACTCCAAAAGGAATGGCATCTTTATCATTTGCTGATCACCCACCTTTCAAATTTTGAAACCTGTTTAAGTGGTCAGGATACATACCCAGGGGTTAAACTTTTCAACTTAAAAGATAACAAAAGCTCTCTACCAGTGATGTGTCTTCACTTTGGGGTCTACAAAAACCAAGCCCAAATTTGAAACTCAATTTCGTTTTTCACATCAGCATCACTACTTAAGTCTTGCAACACGATGATAAAGAAATTTGATTTTATTTACTTGGGGCAATTGCCATAGGCTGGTCTCATGCTGAAAATCTTGATATCTATCACTGTTCTGCTTGTGTTAAATCTATCACAGTTTGGTCTCGCTCCAGAATATTCAAAAAAACATATTCCAGCTAATAGTTCCAGCTAACAACGCCATGTGTAGCTAACCTATTTTAATTTAAATACCCATCACACCAACACTGTGTGTGCCACCTGCAGAGAGGTTTAGAATCACAATCTTTCCTGCCATGTGCTGAACAAGGAGTTCTTCCACCATCAGCATCATTTCCTGCTGAAGCTCAAACTGCAACCTGTTATGGCTCTTCCATGAGGCACCTCTTTGAAAAACCCCCAGGAGCACACCAGGAAAAAGTTTCACAGTCTGCTGAAGGACTGGTTACTCCCATGCTGAGCCTTTCCCCAGAGTCTCACTACACAAACTAGGACAGATGTAGGTAGTATTGCTGCTTTTCAGCCCTGGCTGACAGAACAGAGACAGAGTTTGACCTTCAGCTCATAGAGACTTCTGGCATGGGCTACACTTACCTCCTGAACAATGCCTCATGGCCATTTTACACCGTCTGGATTCTGCAATGGTTGGACACGGTATTGTGTCTTTTGCTGGCTTCTTCACAATTTGTCTTGTTCTCGTTTCCAGGCCCCACTTAAATCCACATGTTTTGTTATTTCTGCTGCAAGTTCCCCACTCACTCCACTGACCCACTTCACAGCCTTCTGATAAAGCAAAAGAAAACACAAGTGAGCAATTCTTCTGGGTTTTTTTTGGTGGTTTTTTTCTTTTTTCTTTTTTTTTTATTAGAATACACTGTTAGAAAGCAACACTTGACAGTTTTACTATTAGCGGGTAAAAGCTAGAAACAAAATTAAAATCTCTTACAGAACCTGAATCTTTTTAGCCAGCATCAACCTAACCAAAAAAATCAGATTATCAAACTGTATGTTTGATATGTTATGACAGTCCCAAATATTCAAAAACTCTCCTAAAATAATGAGATTTACTTTTTTTCCTCTATCCTAATATATTCCTAATATATGGATCCTGTTTGGTTTCCATCTGGGTGTGAAAACTCCAGCAGTTCTCGTTTCCACGTCCTCTCCATCATGAAATGCAAGCAATACTCTTGAAAGAGTTTGTTCTGACACAAGTCCTGAAATCTCACAAATTCTGAGTTGCAAATCTTCATACAAGGTGATTTTACAGTTAAGATGACAGAACTTTCTGATGCACAACAGAGTGGCATTCCCAGTGAAGTGTATTTTACAGTTTGGAAAAACTTACTGGTATTATCAGTAAAGAAATCAATCATAATTAACCACTGAATAGTTCCTGATAAGAAACACTAAGCATCATCATAAAGTAGTGCTATATTTGAATATGGCCACCTGGCAAAAGAGATATTTGACTCACCCACACATTCCATGAGCTCTTCCAAGGCTGCAAACCCCGCGGGACACCCTCGGAAGCAGCGGCCTCTGTGCGAGTAAAAGCCAGTTTTGCATTTGGTGCAAAAGTCTCTGCTAAAGCAGGAGTCGCAGTTTTCTATTCTGCATCCTGAATCAAAAGGATCATAAGGGACAATGAGACAATTTTCCTATGAAAACTACTACTCAAAACATGAAAGACCTACTGTTTAATCTGTATCGGATCAATTTAGGGGAAAATACTGAAAGAGTATTAGGAATACTGTAAGAATTCTGAAATTAAAATATTAATTCATCAGAGTGATATTCATCATAATTCTTAAGGTTACTGAGTGTTAATCATAATGATAATTTAACTGTAGCTGAAGATAAACTAGGAGTGACAACAACCTGACTCTTCTATAACTTCACCAATCCCAGAGTGTCCCATCACCATGACACTCCCATCACTGTCCCCATCACCATGACACTCCCATCACTGTCCTCATCACCATGACACTCCCATCACTGTCCCCATCACCATGACGCTCCCATCACTGTCCCCATCACCACGACACTCCCATCACTGTCCCCATCACCACGACACTCCCATCACTGTCCCCATCACCATGACACTCGCTCCTTTCAACTGCTGCTCCCATCCCTCTGCTGCTCACTAGAACAGCATTGGTGCTACAGATTTAACTTCACACTGCCATCCTGGACTGCCACTGGCACTCTGCACTGATCTGCATTGACCAGCAACACTTTCTGTGCTGTTTTTTTCGGCAGTTGAACCCCGACTTCTACAATTGCAGTTACAACAGTCTCAAAGGGTCATATGCTCTACTATGCTACATAAGTATAGTTCAAGCAACAGCATATTCATGAAGTCTTGCTATTTTGTAACACTGTTTTAAAAATTCATTACCTTTCTTAATGCATTAAATTAACTACATGTGTTTAAGAAATGCTCAATTGGTTTAAAAGTTTCTCTTTATCTTGTTTTTACTGAAGGTGAATGGAAAGGGAAACTACAATGTTGGGCCCACCTGGCAGAAAGAGGGAGAACCTAAACAAATAAGTAGTCAACCAAAGCTGAAGGGAGCTGTGATTTCTAATCTCTGAGTGGTTTCTCCTCCTAAAATTATAAAGGTTACTATGGCCATGGACTAAGTTGAAAGGTTCAAGATAGGCTTGATCCATTAATCAGTCCAACCACCAAACTGACAAGTTTTCATCTTATTCTTTAAATTCAGTTCTGGTTGTTTTCTCATGAGATTATCTCTTGTTGGAGCAGTTCAGTTCAAAGTCGTTAATTATTAAAAATTTATTGGAAAATTAACAAATCATAGCTCATCTCTAGGGCATTCTTCTACAGAAGAAATTAAACACTTTCCAAGTTCATGTCCAAAAGGACTGCATTCTCATACTTCAGTGTTCAAGGTGGAAATCATATAGAGAGGAAACTCTACACTGATTTCTGTAGACAAGCAGTCTCAAATTTCATGATACACTGTTACTAGAAAAATAGTCTAGAACCACTTAGCAAATTCCTAGGAACACATACTGCTTACATGTAGAAAAGAAAATTTGTCTTGAAATCCAAAATGTCCATCATTTTAGAGCTGCTGCACTTGGCTGTGGTATTTATTGTGTTACATTTGTCACTGACCATGTTTGGCTTTTAAAATCAAGACAACATTTTCAATAAAAATATGTTCTATAGCTTCTCTAACAAAAAGTGTTCCAGTAAAAAAAAGTTAAAAAATCTTTTGTGCCTATTAAGACATTATTAGGGTAGAAATTATTTCAGTAATTCAAGCCCTGTAACTCCCATAAGGATTTTAACACAGCCAAATTTTTTATTATTTTTAGCTGAGAGAATACTATCTAAGCAGTGGAATCTGTAAGCATACCTAATTTTTAAGGATGTTTATTTCAACTCAACTTCAATCAATAAAATGTCTGTGTGTCCCCAATGCTTCATATGTGCAAACCAAGATCACCAAACCAAGAAAAAAAAAAAAAAGATAAGTGAGGTATAAATTCACCAGTTTTTAGCAGTTACACTAACACAGAAATATACAATACAAAAATCATCAGAGGGGAGCCAGGACTGGTCCATAAATGCAAGTGCATCGTTATTCTCACAGGGAGAGACCATCAAAGGCATAAGGCTGAGATAAACATCAAGTGCTCAACACACACCAGTATGGGTTAGACACAACTTGCATTTATGTTTTTCAAAATCAATCCTCTAATTCATGGGAAAAGGTCACTTTCCATAAGTGGTAAAACCAAAAAAAAAAATTACTTTGAATTCCCCCTCCACCTTCCACAACTAACTTTTCTATTCTTTTATTTTCAGGAAATTAAAGAATATTGCCAATACAGACTACTTTACCTTTCTCACAAGCAGAGTACACACCAACAGAAATAAATAAATCTATTTCCTAAACCTACAAATATATTCAAAAACATTTAAATCACATGGGGAACTATTTACAGCCTGGTTTTGAAAGGTTTCAAGTACAGAAATTGTTGAATTCACAAATGTGTTAGGAAAATTAAGGCCAAGATTCTAAATTATTTTACAGAATGGATGCATAAACCATATACTGTCTCATTTAATTTTTTATCAAAACTTAACCACCTGGTGCAGATTAGGCAGCACTGCAATATTACACAGCAGTTGGGAATACTATGGAGCCCATGCAGGGAATGGGAAGAAAGAGGTGGAATAGCCTGGGACAGGTCCAAGCATGGCCATAAGTGCTCCTCATCCAGCCCAGACTGCCCCTGGGTGACCTCATGTGAGTCTCAAGATTATGTGTGATGTGAAAACCAGCACAGGCTTTCTCACCACTCTGTGCTCCCAATGACATGGCACAGCATTAGGGGAAAGGTGCCACACATTTAACAGACACCTGATTATTGCAGGAAACAAAGAAAAACTATTTCTCACTTCAGGTTCCTATGTCAGGTGACCTGGTTCTGGTTAGACCATGACAAAAACATTCTCCCCCTTAACAGGAATAAGAGGTAACAGCAGTGATTAATAATCCATGTGGGTAATACTCCACATATGAGCATATGGAAAAATCGATACAAATCAGCACAACTGCCAGACAGAGGTGAAATAATGTGAGATACCAGAGCTCTCGTGGATTTTAACAGTTGTGCTTCTAGGCACAGACATGCAAACAGGGAATCTTGTTGCACATTAGCAGGTTGTAAATTTCCAAATAAAATGTTTCACCAAAAGTGAAAGGCTGTTTGTTTGTTTTTAATAGTACATCTGTTTTATTAAATTAGCAACACTTACATATTAAAGCATGTCTGATGTGAGGTGTCTGGTCACCTGAAATTTGTGTGGGAATAAAAAATATGACAAGAAGCCCACCCATATATTAGTGTTTATACTGACTTGTACCTACATGTTAAATTCATTCTGAATCCTTTTTATTTTCATATAGTGGAAATTTGTTCCTTAAAACTAGGAGTATCTATGTGAATCATATATTTTTCCCCTAAATTACCCTTCTAATTAAACTAATAACAATAATAACAATAAAAAACGGGTCAATTCATCAACTAGTTAATCTGCTGAATGTTATATATATCTCAGATATGATGAGATCTCAGATGATCTCGGACCTTCTTTAGCGAAGAAGCTTTAAGACGATCTGGAGACATCTGTGAAAACACAACTGTTTCACAACATATCATCTTAAAAACTGAGCATGAATTCTGGCCTTCTGACAGAAGTGAGTGTGAGGGTCCAAGAGTAACTCACGTGAGCATCTGTTCATGTCTGGCATGCGGAGTCCGTAGTAGCCCGAGGGGCAGGAGTGCAGGCACTCCCCGTACTGCCGCATCCCTTCTCGGCGCAGGAAGAAGAATAACTTGTGCTGGCATCTGATGCACCCATTATCCTTCGAACAAGATAAGCAACCCTTGCAAATTGGATTTGGTCCATAGTTAGCTGCAAAATAAGAAGATAAATTACACTTTAAGATTGTTTGGGAAGTATTTCAGCTGGAGGTCCTCTATCCTCTGAAGTGTTACTCATCTCTTGCATGACTGCAAAACGTTTCGAAAGGAGGGTTCGGAAATTGCACTCAGTTTCAGACATCTGCACTTGCACTGAACAAAAAGAAACAAAATCTCTACATTTTTAGTTGTATGTAGGGCAGTTTAATGATTTTACACACATTTGAAATATAGGCACAGGCAAGCAGAGACCAAGCTCTATAAAGCTCACAGTATAAAGTTAGATAAAAATGCAGTGCTGGGTTCTAGTTTGAAGCTGGGGATGTAAGCACACAACAAAAAAAAGAAGAACTTCTGCACCCTGATACATGCACATGGAATCACATGCCCAAGGAAATTGAGCAACACCACTAATACAATTTCTGATTTGTGAAGAGAGCAATATTTAGAGTACAGAAGCATCTGCAGAACAGCAGTGTGTGCTGTCCCCTCGATCTCAGGGTCCTAGAAGAGCTGTCTTCTTGCAGACCCTTCCTGAAATGAGTATCAAGACAAATTTTTCAAAAAAAGAGAAGCAGTTTTAAGAGCCCTCTTCTACAATTTTTTTCCCAAAATGGACTGACAACCATATGCCATTACCAAAGGAGCACATTTAGTGCAGGCTGCCATTTCAGGTCACCAGCTGCTGTTCATTCAAGTCTATGCTCTGATTTTGTTGAATTATTTTCTTTTCTTTTCTTTTAAATTGCTTGGCTGCTAACTGCAACACAAACTTCAGCCATATCATTCTTTGTTCTTAAGAGCTTTTATTATCCTGCCTTTCTGCAGAGTTGCAGAACATTCCTTTGTCCCCATGGGCTGTCAAGTCCTTCTCAGGTGCTGGGTCAGCACAGTAGGTTAGCAGAGGGAGGATGACTCAAGACATTCCTGAAAACAGCAAAACTTTGCAGGTCTGTTTTAAATATTAAATTGGCTGCAGGACTTCACAGAAATTTGCCAGTTCAAACCTGGCTTACCAACAACAAAAGAAAACTATTATGCAACAAAGGAAAGCATCTTTGGGGTCTCAAGAGGTTTTTAATAGAGGCCACCCAGGGAGCAGCTCACCAAAAAGGCCTATGTTTAATTGTTATATTTTTAAATATATAAAATTATTCACACCCTTATGTACTGATCTGGTACTTTTACCTTGTATGGCTGGATAATTGAGGTTGTTCAACTGATGATTTCACCAGCAGAGTAGGGAAAAAAAAACAAGGAAAAGTCCACCACCCTCTGGAACCAGTAGCTGATAAGCTTTACTCTCACCTTCACACATCTGCACACCACATTCCAATTCCCCCTCTGCTCCCTTCCCCCCCTCAGGACTCGGTAAATTCAGATGACAGCGTTCAACTTCGATCTTGTACAAATAATCCTAGTGGGTGGCAGGCAGGACCAGAAGTGAAGCAATCTGGTGTGAAACAGCTCAGTCAGTGGGACACTTTCTGAGTGTTGGAATCCTCTGGTACCAGTCTCACTAGGTGAGATCCTCTTGAAGGGAAGAGAATCTTTACCCCTCATGGTGTGTATATATATATATATATATATGATTCTTCAGCACTGTTAACCCTTTTGTCATGAGACACCCTAACAACCCCAACTGCCTTACACTCCTAAAAGAGTTCCCATCTCCTGCTGCCTAAAAGACTTGAGGTATGACTTTTCCTACATTTCATCTTGTAACTATTTTAATTCCCAACCCACTTCTTCAAAGACATACAAGAAGACAAACACTGATGAAGGAGGCATGGATGCATCCCTCCTCTCACTGTCAGCAGGTATTGCCTTACTGTAACCACATCAGATAATATGTGACCATGTACACCAAAGCAATTGTGGCTTAACACACAGTGGGCAATCCTGTAGACTTCTGACTCCTCTTTTAGTCTCCTTGGATGTCACTCTCAATAAATCTTTACCTCCAGCACATTCAGGCCTCCTCAGAGAAGCCTGTATTACAACAGAGGAGTTAAAATGAAAAAAGCAAAAGGAAGGATACAAGATACCTGAACTTATTCATATTCAGAGTGTTTTTTGGAGTTCAAAACAGCTGAAATAATGTATATGATTTTGACTTAGGGCCAGGCCAATTGCTGAACAGCAGGAATATAGCCAAAGGCTACTATATACATATAAGTATATATTCATATACATGGACATATACACACAGACACACATACACATATATATATATATGGATGCAGATAAATGCTATACATATGGATATAGCTAAAGGGAACCAAATGGCAGGCCTGCTGGCAACAGACAGGGTAAAACTGTCTCAAAGGGAGAAAAAGATCTTTCCACAGGGGTTAGCAGGGCTCACTGAAAGAGCTTCAAAGATAATTGAAGGGAGAAAAGGATAAAACAAGGCTCACTGAAGTCTGAGAGCAGTACCCCAATGCCTGACAGACAGGGTACTAGCAAGGTCTGTCACTCTGCTGTCTCAGTGGAGGTAGGGGTGTTTTGGTTCTCTAGAGCTCAGTGATGGTGAGGATAGGGTTGAGTGTTTTTGAGTAAGAATTGGGGGAAGGCCAACAAGGGAATTATCATGGTGGGAGTCTATGAAAGACCCCCCCAGTGAAGAGAAAGAGGCAGATAAAATATTCTCTAAGTACCTGGGAGAAGTCTAACAATCACTCCCCTTGTTTTCATAGGGAGCTCCAACTTACCAGATGTCTCTTGGAAACGCAGCACAGCAAAGAGGAAAGAGCCTGGGAGATTCCTGGAATGTGGGGGCACATAACTTCCTGACAGGACTGGTGAGGGAGCAAACTAGGGAAGGTAACTGCTGCACCTGTTGTTTGGGAACAGAGAAGGACTTGTGGAGGATGTGATGGCTGGAGGTCACCATGCCCATCTTGGGCACAGTGATCACAAAATGATAAGTTTTTGGTTCTTGGTGAAGTAAGGAAGGTGGTCACCAAACCCTCTACCTTGGGGCAACGGAGTCCAAGAAGGCTAGAAAGTCTTCAAGAAGGAAATCCTAAAGATACAGCAGCAGGCTGGTGCCACATGACGAAAGATGATCCAGTAGGAAAGAAGACTAGCTGAACAGAGAGCTTCGGCAGGAACTCGGGAAAAAAAGCAAAGTTTATAACCTTTGGAAGAAGGGGCAGACAATTCAGGAGGACTCCAAGGATATCAGGAGGTTATGCAGGGAAAAAATTACAAGGGCCAAAGCCAAATAAGAACTGCATCTGCTACTTCCATAAACAACAGTAATAAAATGTCTATAAATAAATATATAACATATAATATAATAAATATATAATATTATATATTATATAGAAAAATATAATATATATACTATTATGCACTGTTATTATATATAATAAATATCTATAACAATATATAATAAATTTCTATAACAATAAATACATTAGCAACAGCAGTAGAGCTAAGAAGAATCTCCATTCCTTATTGAATGTGGGGGGAAACAGAGTGACAAAGGATAATGAAAAGTTTGAGGTACATAATGTCTTCTTTTCTTCAGTCTGTAACAGTAATAAGACCAGTCTTTTTCTGGTACCCAGCCCCCTGAGCTGAATNGGATATCAGGAGGTTATGCAGGGAAAAAATTACAAGGGCCAAAGCCAAATAAGAACTGCATCTGCTACTTCCATAAACAACAGTAATAAAATGTCTATAAATAAATATATAACATATAGAATGACAGGGACAGAGAGCAGAATGAAGCCTTCATAATCCATGGGGAATGATCAGCAATACCACTTAGACCCATCCAATTTTATGCAGATGAAATTCCCAGCAGGATACTGGGGGAGCTGGTGGAGGATCATTTACTGGTCAGCCAGGGAGGTCCCAGCTGACTGGAGGTTGGCCAATGTGACACTCATGTAGAAGATGAGTCAGAAAGAGGATAAGGGAACTACAGGCCCATCAGTCTGACCTCAGTGCTGGGGAAGGTCATGGAGCAAATCATCTTAAAGTGCCATCATGCAGCACACACCAGACAAGCATGTTATCAGGCCCAGCCAGCATGATATGAAGGGCAGGTCCTGCCTGACTGACCTCATCTTCCTCTATGACAAGGTGATCCACATAACAGATGAAGGAAAGGCTTTGGATGTTTCTACATGGGCTTTACTAAAGCCTTAGACACCATTTCCCACAGCATTGTCCTGGAGAAACTGGCTGCTCATGGCTGGGATGGGTGTACTCTTCATTCAGTGGAAAACCAGACTGAAAAAACAGAGCTGGCAACTGGTCACCAGTTTGTACCAGTGGTGCTCTCCAGGGCTGAGTACTGGGGCCAGTCCTGTTTGATGTCTTTATCAGGGATTGACCAAGGGGATTGAGGGTACCCTCTGTCAGCTTGCAGATGACATAAGTTGGGCAGGAGAGCTCATCTGCTGGAGAGTAGGAAGGCTCTGCAGAGGGATCTGGACAGGCTGTATCTATGGACCAAGGCTGAGAGTATAAATTTCAGTAAGGTCAGGTGCTGGGTCCTGCACTTGGGTCACAGGTGCAACCCCATGCAATGCTAAAGGCTGGGGAAAGAGTGGCTGGAAAGCTGCCCAGTGGCTGAACGTGAGCCAGCCTGTGCCCAGGTGTCCAAGAAGGCCAGTGACATCCTGGCCTGTGTCACAGATGGTGTGGCCAGCAGGACCAGGGCAGTGGTTGTACCTCAGTACTGGGCACTGGTGAGGCTGCACCTCAAAACCTGCGTTGGGTTTTAGACCCCTTTTTACAAGAGAGACAGAGGTACTGGAGCATGTCCAGAGAAGGGCTGTGGTGCTGATGAAGGGTCTGGAGCACAACTTCTGTGAGGAGCTGCTGAGGGAGCTGGGGATGTTTAGCCTGGAGAAAAGGAGGCTCAGGGAGCACATCAGTCTCTACAAATACCCGAGAGCAAGGTCTAGCAAGGTGGAGTTCATTCTTCTCTCCCAAGTAACAAGCAATAGGATGAGAGAAAATGGCCTCAGGTTGTGCCAGGGAGGTTTAGATTGGATATTAGGAAAACCTTTTCCATGGAAAATGTTTGGGTTGTAAAGCCTTGGTTGAATCACCATCTCTGGAGATATAAAAAAAATGTGTAGATGTGGTGATTAGGGACATGGTTTAGTGGTAGACTTGGCAGTGCTGGGTTAATGGCTGTATTCAACGATTTTAAAGGTATTTTCCAACCTAAATAATTCTATGATCTTGTGGAGCAAGAATTAGGCTCTGGAGCCTATCAGGTCTCCATGTAGGTTTCTTTGTCATCTTCTCTCATGAATCTCCATGAAAATTCTGACTTCTTTGCCACAAAATGTGTCTGAGTTTGACTCTACTGTCCAACTTTCCGTTATTACTGCCACATTACTCTTCCCAAGCACCTTTTCTGTCTATTTCTGGTAAGATGTCTTTAACGATAACTCTTTCTGCAGGCAAATTTAATTATGCTGACTCCTCTGTGCTTCAGCTCCATAGAAAAGGAGCTAACAGCATAAAATGATCTTCCATTATCCTATGCTACTATTTGTTCAGGAAATGGATGGCACATTTTTCACAGCTTAAGGTCAGCTAAAGATATATTAAAGAGTTCAGTAATATATTAATTCTGTAAATTCTATAGGTTTCCCAAACCATGACATCTTGACCCTCCCCCTTCTTCATCTCTTGAGCAGACTTTAAAAATTATCTTTTATTTCTATAGCTGTATTTTTTAACTTCTTATGGGAATGTTCTGAGATTCAAAACTTCTAAACTGCTCTAAAATCCTCAGATATATTGTATTTATTGTTAGTTAAATGAACAATTATTTAACGCACACATTGAATTTGGAGAGTGTTCAAAATCATCACCTAATTAATGGTCACATATTGATGAATTTCTCTATTGGTCTCCTAGCTTTTTTCTTTCTTTAGCACATTAAGAAATTAAAAATCGATGAAGAATTATAATGTTAAGGGGAAGATAATACAATTTGTATGTTGCATTACAAAGAGCAAACTTTGTGAAAAAATCTGAAAACTTCCCACTGCACTGCTTAGGAATTAAACTGAATAATTTCTGGGGAATTTGAATATAGTAAATTACTGTAAAGTGTATACCACTGAATCAATCTTCTTCCACATTGTTTTGCTTGTTTTCTTTTCAGAGCTTCATGGGAAGGTCTGAATTCTGCAACATTTCAATTATTTCAATTTCTCCCAGAGCCAGAAAATTTTGATATGATCTACTAACAAATTACTTGGACAATGAACACATATATTAACAAACCAAATACCATAGCACTGGTTTTGGGGGTCACATAAGGATGCCATCTTGTAGATATCCACTTAACTGTGCCCCTTTTGGCCCTATATACATAGGCCATAATTTAATCCTACAAAATTTTCCCTGCCTCAAATTCTTCCCTTCCCATCTCGGTTTCTTAACACAGCAAATTGGATGTGTTGTTATCACATAGAGCTTTTCCAGTTCACATATAATTGCTCTTTGAAGAGGAAGCAAACACCTCCACCTTCAACAGAAACATCTATACACTTCCTTTTTTTAAAATTTTTTCATAACTTCTTTTTTTTCCCTCTAGATTTTTTTGCAAGAAAAAATAAAGAGCTTATAAAACATGGTCTATCACATTCCAGATTACTGACTGCATCACATGCAATGTGAAACATCACGCTACTCATCCTTATTTCAGCCCTGCCAGGAACACCCTCCTCATCTCCGTGTGGCAGGCAGGCAGGTCTCCTCCAGCCAAATCCCTCATGGAGACTTGCTCCTTCCACAAGGCCCACAAATGTTAACCAGTGTCAGAGGGCTGCTGTCATCACATCACAAAACTGAAAATGCACACATGCTGTAATTTAGCACCATCCTCTGGCTCTCAAAGCATTGCCCTGGTTCTCTATGAAGACTGTAAGGTCCTTGCAGCAGGAGGAACATTTTGTACTTATGTACATTTTTGTACATAAGTATGTACACAGGTGTGAACATAGGTGTGAACACTGCATATAAACACAAACACACATCTTAGTACGGGTAAAGCATTTTCTATTCCTTCTGCTTCTACAGCTATAGTCCAGAACACCTCTATAGTTAAAGAAAAAAACATTTACAGACTTGATTCCCCATGTAGTGCCTTTATTTTAAATCTAGTATTAAATTTGCCAAGTTTCAAAAGGTTACTTGAGAACACAGACTAGTACCCAAACACTGAATGAAACACTTCTGAACCCTAAGGGTGTTCAGATTTTCATGGTTTGGATCCATATCAAGTAAAATCAAATATCAGCTAATTACTTCAACTCGTCTAGATCAAATGTATTTAAGCCACATTGCTGAAGCAGTTTTGAGTTGTTATGACTATTTGAAATCACAAGAGAATCAAAATGAGTCTAGCCTGCTCCCCACAAGAATACAAGTTGTTCTGTAAGCAAGAGAACTTAGAGCATTTGATTTTCTGTGATCTTACTGTCCTGCAACCCATACTACAACTGCTTCTAACTTGTGTCTTTCTGCATACCTATCTGCTGGGAGTGACAAAGCTCTTTTGAACTTGGTGCTTCAGCTCACCACAAGAACCTGGTATTTTTATGCTTCTGTAAAAACCAGTCTGAAACAGAAAAATGAATCCAAAATCAGTTGGTGAAAGAGGCGATTCTGGCAGAGGAACAAGCAGTAAAGTCATTCTCTAAACAACATTTCTTTAGAGAGCCAGGCTAACATGCTCACCATGTCCCTAATATCACTTTGCTATCTGGTCGCTGTGTCTCTCTTTGGCAGTCCTTGGTCTTCTGAGCTCTCTGAAGTCAGAAACTGAGCTTGCTGATACCATGGCCAGCTTAATGACACTCTCACCCTAACTGGGATTGCAGCCACAGGAATGCTGGTAACTGGATTTTAGTACAGATCTAGCAGAAATGTCTCCAAGACACTTACCACTGTAAACATGAGATGTGCAGATGGGACTCAGAGGAGGTGAGGAGCTAAAAGACCACTACAAGCTGCACTTATTGCAAAATAATAGATTTCATAATCCTGAATTCAATTAATGCTTTGACAATATCCCATACATATCTCAATAAAATGCATTTGTGCTTGGCTTATGTCTTCAGAGGTGCCAAGGGACTGAACAAAAAATACAGCTTTATAGATAAACCAATACTACATAGTGTATCAAGGCACTGAGACTGTAACACTGCAAGTCCATTTGAGTTGAAAAACATCTGACTGTCTATGAACAGAAGCTGGCCATGAAAAATACCTATTTTTCATAAGAACTTTGCAAAAGCAAAAGTAAATTCTAGGCAGAAAACTTCAATCAAAAAAAAAAAAGACTAGTTCGTTTCTAGTAATTATCTTTAAGAGAATTTAAAAATTCAAGGTCAAAGGGGATTTTTATGAACAATTAGGCCAATGCCCTGTACAAAGAAGCCACAGAACTTTTGCTTTACTGAAACATATCATTTAAGAAACCATTCAATCTTAATTTTTAAATTGTCAGTGGTAAGGAAACCACCACAACCTTTGTTAAGATATCATAGGGGCTAATCACTCACACTGTTGAAAATGTGCAGTGGAATTTTGAACTTCAAGGACCAAACACTGGACCTTTTTATATCTTTGCCTGCCAGTTTGTTAACAGTTTTTCAACTTTTTTTTTCCCCAATGCAGACCCTCTGATCAGGTCAAGTCCTAGCTTTCTCATGGCTAAGATAAACAGAGCAAGATTCCAGAATGTCTCACCGCAAGGCAAAGTATCCAGTCCTTTGATCAATCCCTTACAATTTTATCAGCAGGCTTATTGATACTCAAAAAGAGCTAAGCATTGGAAAAGGAACTGTACTGATGCCAAATAAAGATGTGATATAACTTCTCTACTTTTCCTACATTTTACTCTCCTGAAACCTTCGTGTGTTATGTACATTTTTTTGACCGCAAAGTACCATGTTGCTCTGGGTAGGATGCAGACTTTTTTTTGTTATACAGGAGATCACCCAGTGTTCCTTCTCAGGGCACCAGGCCTTCACCACTCAGGATTCATTTTCTCTAAAGTTTTCCACAACTGAAAAAATGCATGTTCCCCACTCTTCCTCTGAAGACATTTCACTTCAATGAGTGTAGTGTAAATCTCATCAAATTTTGCTTGTAACTGAGCAATTTCGTCTGGTTATTATTTCTTCACTTCCATTGGAGGTCTTCATTATATTTTCAGTATCACATTTTTATGCTTAAACTACTCTCACTTATCTGCTCATTTCATTATCTTGTTATTGATATAATGTCTTTCTGGTTATTCTAGTGTAAGTTTCCAAGAGACTTGTCTTCATACCATCTATACTCAAAAGACAGTGGCATTTTATTCCACTTCCAAATCAAAACATTTTACTGTTGCTACACAGCTATCCAGCTGAGTACTTCCAAAATTTTCTGTATGGTTTTCCTCATCACCATGGCATGGAGGACCACTGTGAGGATCAGTTTGATTTTATTTTCCTGTAGCACCCTGGCAAGTGTCAAGAAATCACCTACATGTTGAGATATTTTGCAGTATTTAATGACTCTAGGCATTAGCACAATTGCATACTGACTACCAAGTTCAGAAGTCTACTTTACCAGTAAAATGAGATGTATGTTGGTTTCAGGATGTTTGGTTACTTAGGTATTTTGAGAACATTACTGATTTTCTTTCCAGCTGGGATGAACTGCTACTAACAGAGGTATCTCAGCCATCTTTCTTCATTTGACCATCTGGAGCTTTTGAAGGCATCTCTCATAGTTCACTTTCAGTCCACCAATCCTCACCTGCCTTAACTCTACTGAATGCTTCTTCCTTCTTCTACTTGGAGTGTGAATTCACCTCCACAATTTCTCTGTTTAGTTCCTAGACATTTCCTTTTCCCCTGAAAACAGAGCAGTCTGGTTGATCAGATCTCTTATATTTCCTCAGTGTTTCCCCGCTGATGGTACTTGTTTTTCCAGTATGGAAATCCAGAGCTGTCACCAATTTATATTTTATCCATGGGAAGTTCATTCTGTCTACAGGACAGAAAAAAAATACAGAACATCTGTTGTAGGTCACAAACACCACCCCATCACCTGCCTTCCTAAAAACAACTACAGAAATAGAGACAGGAAAGTGTCATACTCCCTGTTGCAATCTACTAGGAAATGTTAGCTTTTACTGATATTTTGTTTTCACAGATTCACCAGTTTTATTCTAGGTCCTCCTGTTATAACTGAGAGTAATTCAACACACACACTTCAAACATTGGTGATAAAAGGTCCAAGTATCACAACCATAGAGTATACTCAGAGATAAAAAGAAGATAAAATAAAATAAATTACAAGAAGCCCTGCTCCATTGTGTTCATGCAAACAGGACAGTTAAAGAGCCTGTCCAGAAAAAAANAACCAAAAAAAAAACCCCAACAAAAAAAAAAAAAAAAAAAACCAAAAAAAAAAAAAAAAAAAAAAAAAAAAAAAAAAAAAAAAAAAGAAAGAAACACCACAACAAGCAAGCCTTACCAACCAACTGGTTCACAAATACCACTCACAGGTCATTCCTTACAAAGCTAGTTCCCCACCAAGTACTCATTTTGGTATTTGAAAGTCTTACATGATGCACATTCATGTGTATGTTGCCAATCCCATTTCTGAATTTTAATTTGTAGGCCAATCCATTTCATATAGGGTAAGAAATTGCATTACTCCAACAAATGAATCAGCTGCTTCTTTTAATCAACTGAAGTTGGTGATTTGTAAAGTGGCTGCTTCAGTTTTCATCACAGTGAGAAAAGTCCTTCGAAAATGACCTCTGTTTCATCTGCTTATGAGTTGATAGATTGATGCTTTTTTAGAAACCTTATAGGTCCAACAGTACTGAAACACGGTCAATACCTGACAACTGCATACTATTTGCAAAGCTCTGGGCAGTTTTGTCTACTTCAAACCTCAAAAGTCTTTTTCTTATATGGCATCTTCACTCTCTGTAAAAATATTGATGATATAAGCTTTGCACAAACTTCCGTTGGGTTTTAGGGTACTTTATAATGTCCCAGATAATGTGATGAAATGTCAATAGCTTCATGTATAGTAACCTCAAGAAATTCCAATCATAAAACTCAGGAGGACTTTTAACATGCAGTACTTTTGAAGGATAACTTGTCTCTTAAATGCTGTTATTTAATTTTACATTAATTACATTTCCTCCTTTTTACATGTCTGTAGAGTAAAATGTAGAAATCCCCCAAAACCACTCCTTAAAAAGAAGCTGCCATTCTTCCTCAAACTCCAGCAATTCAGGCAGGGAGGAAGAGCACCACAATCATTGACTTTGGCCACAGCACAGATTATTTACAGCTGATGAAGACTGCACAAATCAAGTGATGGGACAGAGGCCAGACAGCCAGTCTGCTCTACCCCTCAGATGTACCCCAACATCCAGCTCTCTCTGAAATGCCCTTCATGCAGTGATGGCACTCTTCTGTCCTAGTGGAAAGAGGGCTGGGGGTAAACAAAGTGGAAGAAGTTACGTTCACATCCTAACATAAATTGTAACGCCATGGAAATTACAGGGTAAAATACAGCTGCTGCTCCCTGGCTGGAATGCTCCACTGTGACTCCCCAGACACGTGATCTGCAACCAAGAGGGATGGAATGGAAGGTGGAGAGGAGTGGAGACACCACAGCCAGGCTCTGTGGAAATCCTTGCAGGGAGGGGAACTCGATGGTACTTTGTCAGCCAGGGGAGGCAGGAGAAGGTGTCCCACTGCTGAGTCAGCAAGTGTGGCAAAAGTGCTCTCCTCAGATGAACTCAGTTCATTGTAACCTAATTATAATATTAATCTCCATCCAAAGTTACCAGACTTCAAGATATTATCACCTCTCACTAAACATGTGCTCTATATTCTTTTTGACTGTATTTTTAAGATACAAAGCGAGATTATTTTACACCACTCAGTAACAAAGGTATGTATGACTAGAGCCACTCAACCTCCACCTAAACATAAAGAAACAGTAAGTAAGTTGAGAATGGGGAAATGTTAGGAAGACTCCGTTGTAACTGCTGGGACCAGCCAACGGGCTGAACCTGTTTCCCAACAAGTGACCAACTCTGTATATCGTGCTGGTGTGAAAGCTGCAAAGAGAAACAAAACTTAGAACAAACACTCCTTTACTCTTTCCTCATAACACCATACTGGTGGGGAGGCCTGGCCAGTGTAGTCCACAAGGCAGTGTTTTTTCACCTCTCAGATGATTAGAAGTCACTTGGACACCATTCTCACACTTTTCCATTTCAGATTCCCATGCTATAGTCATTCAGAAATGCAGAGGCTGTCACAGCCTATTCCTTAATTACAAAATTGCACAGAAATGCATTTTTCCCATGTAGCATTCTGTGCCACTATCTGATAGCACATTCAACACAAATTTCATCCAGCATATTGCTGGTGCAAATAAACATCTGGGACACAAATCTTATTGGAACAAAGTCCCAGGCATTTTTTAAAATTCACTTTTTTCCAAGTCTTTTAATATCTAGAATATTTCAGCTAGCTGCTGTGAATAAGATTCATCTTAGCATGCAGGTGAATAAACAGAGATTTAATTTTTCCCCTTTGATGGTGGGTTTACTTTGTCTTCCATTGTAAGTTATAACTTTTCCAAGCACTGAAAACTGCAGGGATCCAATGTAGAGGCATGCCAATAAAAACACAGTTCCAAATCCAGATCCACCCAAACCACAGAAGACAAAACATTATTGGCAGCGCTGAAGCTATAGATGTGAAGATCCAGAACACTCTGTTTAAGACACAAAGTACAATGATATACAAGAAGACTTTATGCATCATGGGTGATATTTCACTTTACATTTTCATATTTTTACCAAAAGATTCCTATAAAGGTAAAAGAGACTGAGGAACAGAAAAAAAATGTAGTTAGAGAAGGAGTTTAAGCAAAGTCTTTCTTTCCACTTCTCAGAAGATGAAATGAAACATATTTTAAAAGTCATATATACCAAATCTGGACTCATACAGAAATTCCAGCAGAAATAAACAGAAGCAAAGACTAAGCAGTTATTTGCACTGTTATATTAGGTACCAGTAAACTGATGACCATACCTTAACTGTTGATACTGTCACATTTTATTGTTCAACAGAACTGGCACATAAAGGAAACGACAAAGGAAACAAATAAATGCTTGACTGCAATGGTGACTCTGTAACAGTGGAGAAGATGCCTTAGTTCTCCAGCTTATACAGCACTGAACACACTGCTCAGTGTTTCATAAACACCAAACATCTGAAATAGTGAACAGCATGTAAATGGAGGTTTTGCCTTTTTTTCATTTTTAAGAACACCATTAAATGGAAAGGTACAGAAAATGGTGGCCTCTAGGAATGAAGAAATTCAAGGTTTACATAGCTATGAATAGTCCGGAAGATTTAATGTCCTTAGATATAGGTAGCTAAGTAGAGAACTTTAAAATGCATGTAAGGTTATAGTCACAGCGTCAGTTTTGCAGAAGGAATGTTGCACAGCTCTTTTCATTGAGCAAAGCTAGCTCTGACCTAAGCTTCAGAGAGGGCCTGTACGAGTAGATTTACCAGATGTCCAAACCTGATGGAGGGAACTGGGGCTTCAGGGTAGGCATCATAGCTTGAGAATCCTGCTTTGACCACCCAGAAGGAAATTGCTCCTCAGAGTATTGTGGAGGACTGTCACTGAACATTTTATAAGTTTCTTGGATGCAAACTTGCTGAGTTTTTTCTTCCATGGGAAAGCTCTTTTTTCTCTGCACATTTCAAATCCTTGTGTGTGTGTTTCAATGACAAAATGCATTCCTTTGCCCTGTTTCCTGATATGGGAGATGTGGTTTTCTTTTCTCAACCTATGATATAAAGAATTGCTATCTCTCTGACTTGGTAAACATTTTCTGGCATTCTAGCGGAGTTGGGGTATGGAGCTTGAAGAAGGAAGATGTTAGCTCTGTACCTGGGCAGAAATAGCCCAAATCCTTCTGAACAATGGAGTCATTTTAATAAATAATATAAGCCTTCTGATGTTGGAGTCAAGAGTCTTGATTCACCCCGATGGGACTCCAATGGCAACCATTGGTGACTCCTGAGACGTGGGGCAACACAGGACTAAGCTGGTAGTTTCCTGGAAGATATGATTTGTCTGAAGAGAAACTGAGTTGGGTACTGTGTGCTGGGAAATGCAGCAGTGCATTTCCTCAGTACGGCAGCGGGCAGAGAGCAGATGATGATGATGTTTGCACTAGAAAACTGACAGCACTTAAGGATCCATGTTGTCTTCTTGGGCTCAATCCATTACAACTCAAGTCGAATTCTTGTCAAAATTTTCCTGAAACCCTAGGCAGAGAGGAAATCTTATCCTTGCCCAGGAAGGACATTCAAAGCTACATGGATGCTGTGGTTACTCCAAGAGTTACTCAGTTTGAGTAAGTCCAGGACTCCAAGTGGTGTCACAACCCTCTGGAACAGTTAAACAAAGGCATAGCCATTTCAAGCCCCAAACAGATAAAGCCCAATCAACCTGGTCTGCCACCACACCTGACCCTGCTCTGAGCAGGAGATTGCTGAGGGAAGTCCGAAACCCTGCCAGAGAGGTCACTTCCACAGGACTCACCCTGGGGTCCTACAACCTGCAGGTGAAGTATCAGATTTCACTCCTTGCCTGAAGAAGGAGGCAGCTTGAGCTACATGATGTGAAACACACTTTGATGGAGGAGGAAATGATAACAAAGCACATGAGGATATGCAAAGTTTTCTGGATGTCCAGGTATATTCCTTTACATAGGAGTTCCCATGGAGGGAGACAAGAAGTATCAATGAATGAAATAAAAACAAAGCATTTTAGAAATATGTTTTAACTGTAAATAAGGTAACAAAAAAGGGTATCTTTACAGGTGAAAGTACCCTTTCCCACGCAAAGTGAGTCATCTTAAGAGATAAAAATTGCTTACCAGAGGAAAAGACTTATGGGTAGCCATGCAGCTCAGCTCAAATGACATGAAATTCATGAAAGAACAAGTCAATGTCCACTACTGGCCAATAACCAGCTAACAATTCCCCACAGAGATAACTCTTGCAAAGAGTAGAGACACATTAGTTTATAAATTACACATAGTCTCATACTTCAGGGCCCAGCCACTAACCTTGAAAGGTTACCAACTTTAACATGCAACCAGCAGATACAGCTTCCCAAGAAGGAAGGAAAATTATTTTTCTTCCTCTGAATGATCAGAGACTGACCATAATGAGGGGGAAATAATATGCTAGATCAAAACTCCTGTCTAATTAATATATATCTCCAACATACTCAGAGTCAAGCTAGTTATCAGACTACATACAGATTACATACAGAAAGGAATTTCCTTCCATCAAGTCAGCTCAGACTTGCAGCATGTGGCATGGTTTAGTAGCTGGGACTATCTGGGCAATTTTCATTTAGTTAATTCTCACTTTTCCAACGACCAGAAGTGGTCTGTGGCTGCTTGGTCACTGCTGTAGTCTGTGACACATAGTTTAGTAACCTTTGAATTGGAGTGCTTTGTGCCAGTTTGAATCTTTAGTCTGCATACATCTGAGTAAAAGGTTATAATAATTGTCAATGTATTTCAGTAACAGTCCTTCCTGGTTGTAACAAATCACATTACAATATGCTAAATAAATCACTTTACTTTTTATTCCCTGTTATTACAAAGGCTGTGCCTCTGAGAGGAGGAATGAACTAGCTCAGTGAGCCCTCAGTTCAAGCAATAATTTGGGCATAGCTGTTTTTATTACTTGAGTGAATAACTTTAGCCGTTCTTACTCTTTCCTCTTTCTTAAAACTGAGATAATAGAACTTCACTATCTCTGAATGGAAAGAGGGTCAGTAGCTTAAAGTAAGAAGTTACATGGGCTTATATTTCATTTTAAAAAGCAAGTGAGAGAAGAGTTCAATCTATTAAAAACGGAACAATTTCATCTCTGGAACATTTCATAAAGAGAAATTAATCCTCCAAAGTTCTCCTCAAAACATTTCATTCTAGAGACAATCAGATGTGAAAATTACATAAGCCACTGAAAAAAAAAAGCTATTGAAAAATGCAGAAAAATTTTCCAATGAGGCCCTGAAAACCTGGCAGCTAAATAGATATTCAAACAGGTGTTTTTTTCAAGACTGCTGCACATGAACAGACTCCAATCATTTCAGCTAAGACAGTAGCAGTCAGGAATGCTCCAGTTTTAAGTCTCCTGGTCCAGTTTTCTGAATGATAAATGTTTGTTGGTAGTTTTCCAGAAAGAAAGGATGGTGTAGTACAGCCTTGGTGCAGCTATGGTCTTTAACTGAACCTGCTCATGATTACAACTCCCATGTTACAAGACATTTTGACATAATTAACTGGAAGAAAGAAAAATTCTCTTCCCAGTGAAATCAGACAATATGCATTTTCTGTAAAGACAGGCAAAAACTCTTTCTCAGGAAAGGCTGTGGAGAGCCCAAACAACAACACCTGAGTAAAGAAAATCCTAGCCACACTGTTACTTAACAAGGAAAGCCTAAAAATTAATAGTACTAAACATGATCTCCTATTTATTTGTCTGAAGTCCCATATTAAGACCTAAAAAAAAAAAAATTAACGTTCTTCATTCACAAAACCATGTGTAATAACAAAAGCCTTTGTGTGGGTATTCTGGGCTCTAAAACGAGAAGTCAAAATGGCTGAGAATAAATTTACTTTGTTGCATGTGAAATGAAAGCTCATGTCCTGGGAAGGAGAGTGCACTCAAATGACCCCTAATAAACCTGTTTTCTTCACAGTTATTTCACAGGAAGAAAGCAATATATTTAAATTCATTTCTCACTTTGTAGCTCAGACTTAGTTGAGTTTTCAGTTTCTAAGATTTTTAGGGGGTATTTGTAAAGCTGCAGCTGAGAATCATAAGAACATTTTCATCTCTACCACCAGAGGCATATTTTTAGGAAGTCATAACACATTTTTTGCCTCTGCAAAAACATCATTAAACACATTTGTATTTAAATGTCTATTTGAACACTTTACTTAAAATGAAACCTCAAGATTCATAATCTCTATAGTGTTGAGGGTTTGTTTGTTTGCTTTTATTATTTTTCTGACATTGTGAAGCATACAGAAAACAAGCTATCCTAACCTCAAGTATATTTTTTAAAAATTGAATAAATAAAGCAATTAGAATATTCTTCAAAGTACAGTTCCTCTCCAAAACATGACTGCTAAACCAACAAAGTGGTGTTCCACAGCTGAGTCTCAAGGACTTGCCAGAACAGTTTGCTCAAGTTATGAGCATGTGTGTGCATCTATGTACATGCCCATACACATAAATTTATACTCCCTGCCAAAACCAGCCCTACAAAACAACTAATTAAACAATGTCATAAAAAGGGTTTGTATTTCCCTCAAAGGTTTTGTACTCCCTATGCTTTCTTTCAAGATACATTAAAAACATGGCCTTCATAATTAAAAGATGTAAGTAAAAGCAGAATATAGGTTGCAATTTTATTTCATTGTTCTTAAATATACAAGAATTTTTTGTCACAATGTTGACTTTGCAAAGCCAACAAGACAAACAACCACCTTTTAACACTATGGAGCTAGAATGACAGAGAATGAATGCAAGATAGTCCCATAGAAGATCTTATCTTATAAGAGATTTTTTATATTTACAAGGTTATATTATATATTTTTTTTTATTTTGAAATCATCATGCCTTAACATAGTACTAATCACTGGTACCTAAAAACTCAGTTTCTGCAGATTACAGTCATTAAGATACAGCATAACCCTAAACATGAGGCAACTCCTAATTTTCATGTACACTTTTGCCTAATAAGTCACATCACTATCTCCTTATAGTCAGGGTCATGGGACAAGGCTGGATGGTGCATGTCACTGAGATCAAGCACCTGGCATCTGCTCCACAAGGGACAAGGATGGAAGCACCAAGCCCTGCACAAACAGCAGCTGCCAGTGCCTCCACTGGGTCTGCACCACTGCCTCCACACTGGCATTACAGGCAGCCAGTCACCAGAAGTTTGTGATTACAGTCAATCCTTCACCTGCCTCCAGCTACTACCTCTTTACATCTGAGCAGGAGCATTGGCCCCAATGATTCTGACCCTGAATTTGGGGCAAACCAAAATCCAAGTTAACTTTGGGGCTGCTTTCCGTTTAAAAAAACTTATCTTACACTTGCCTGAACAAAAAAATGAAATAGATAAGTATCTGATCACGATAAAAGATAAAGTAGATGATTTAGAATTACCAGGCAAATGCAGGAGAGATAATCATGTGTGATTATCAGAGTCAAATATTTCATTGCAGCCAGAGGAGAAAACTGCATCTTTAAAACAGCTTCCCCTCTCTGCAAGAGTTCTGCAGGGATTGTTTGATGATGCAGTGCAGTCAGGTCAGACTAGGATTCTGGCCAAAATATCAAATCTCCTGAAAAAAGGGAATGAAAGGGGAGAGGGAAGAGGGATATATACATATATACACACATTAATATATATAAATAATGGCACCTTACTATGCCCATTCTCTCCTTCTCCACTCCTCATATATACATGTCACGATTCCCCATGGAGCTATTAAACTCAGTGTACAGCCCCTTAAAATTACTATAACCATCTGACTTTTATAACTTCCCACTCCAGGCTTTCATTAACCCCAGACTCACTTGATGCCAAGTCTTCCTTCCTGGAGCACCAAGGCTATGTGTGGAGTCCAGCTGGTGGATCAGGGAGATTATGTAAATTGGAAGAATGTGCTGGAGCTACTTAAAGTTGTGGTGAACCAAAGGAAAGGGACCAATTGCACAAAAGATTTAGGAAATGGATAGAAGGTGTTAAAATATCTATCAAGAACTTAATTTGTGAAATGACATCCAGAACACAAGAAAACCTAACGCTAAAACAAACCAAAATCGCCCCCCCAGTCCTGATTCTGCACAGTGACCCATAAAAGCAGACCCTGAACAGCCACCATGTATTGTCATACATTTCCTGACTTCTAAAAACGCAACACCAACAGAAAACAGCAGATTTCCCCATCTTGTTGATGTGCCTCTTATTTCAAAGCTGCCAGACTTTAATTGCTTTTCAGCAACAACCTCATATGGCATGCCTTGGCTGGGAACATGTTTTTATAGCCAGTTATAGCTCCCTATCTCCAAATGGAAACACTGACAGGTTTCTAATTCCAAAAATATTATCAGGAACCATAACAACATGAGTCTGCTTTAAAACATAACCTGTGACCTAGAAAATCATTCTTAACACTTTGTGTTTCAACATTTTGTGTGCATTTTCAGGGTTGGTTAAGTGTAAAAATTAGAAACTGAAAAAGAATCCCAGGTGCCAAAAGAACAGTTTTCCTTCACTCTCCACTGTGGTCCTCATTGAACAGCTGCCTCCTTCATATCCAAAGCTGGAGAGAAAAATATAATTCTGGCATATACCTGTACAAAAACACAGTGCTATGCTTAGCTCTGCTTTGCCGCAAGCACTGTAAAACATGTTCATTTTACTTTAGCTTTTAAAAATTATCTATATATGAAAACAACAGAAGGATGCATGAACAGTTTCACAGAACCATTTGGTTGGAAGGGACATTCAAAGGTCATGTAATTCCAACCCCCTGCAATAAGCAGGGACATCTTCAACTAGAGCAGGTTCCTCAGGGATCGGAATGTTTCCAGCAATGGGGCATCCACAACCTCTCTGGGAACAAGAACTGGCAACTTGTTCCAGTATTTCACCACCCTCACTATAAGAAACTTCTGCCTTATATCTAGTCTGAATCTACCCTCTTTTAGTTGAAAAACCATTATCCCTTGTCCTATCACAAGCATCATTCTCATGTTGGCAGCCCCAGTGCTGCATGCAACACTCTAGATGGGATCTCAGCAGAGTGGAGTAGAGGGGCAGAAACCCCTTCCTTGCTGGCCACGCTGCTTTTGATGCAGCCCAGGACCTGTTTGGGTTTCTGGCTTCAAGTGCACATTGCTGGGTCATGTCCAACCCAAGGCCTTCTCAGCAGGGCTGCTCTCAATGCGTTCATCCCCAGGGCTTGATTGATACTGGGGATTGCCCCAGCCCAGGTGCAGCACCAGCACCTGGCCTTGCTGAACCTCATGAGGTTCCCATGGCTCCATGTCTCAAGCTTGTCCAGGTCCATGTGGATGTCACCCCTTCCCTCAGGCATGTCACCCACACTGCTCAGCTTGGTGTCTTCCCCAAACTTATTGAAAGTGCACTTGATCCCGCTGTGTCAATACTGAAGATATTGAACAGTACCGGGCCCAGTGTGGGCCCCTGAGGGACATCACCTGCCACCACTGTCCATCAGGACATGAAGTTGAGGACCACACATCCTCTTCACAGCACTGCAGCAGTTTATCTACAGACAGCTCTGGCTAGGTTCTGAAGAATTCACAGAATCACAAGGTTGGAAGAGACCTTTAAGATCATTGAGTCCAACCCAGCCCTAACACCTCAACTAAACCATGGCACCCAGTGCCACATCCAGTCTTTTTTTAAACTCATCCAGGGGGTGGTGACTTTACCACCTCTCTGGGCAGGCCATTCCAGTACTTGATCACAAAGTTGCCTCAAAACCAAACTATCTCACATGCAAAATTATCTGTTTACACAAACTTACACAAAATGTTCTGGTTACTCTAACTCACTCACAAAATAAACCTTAAGGCTATAGACATTAACTCTGCCCCATGAAAATTCAAATAAAATCACCACAAATGCTTGACTCTGCAAACAACAATTAATCTGACAATTCAACAATGATTGTTAACAGATTAGAAAAATAATATAAAGTAGAAGAGAATTTTATGTCACACTACCCTTCTACACCACTAGTGTAATGACTTTCTAAATGAAGTTTTCTAAGCTATTCTGTTCCCTAACTACATAACTCTCTAGCTGAATCTACCTAATACTTCAAAATCCTGTAATACAAAAACAGTCACTCTCATTTGCAGGAATGTTGAGAAAATATTATTCCACTTTACAGATCTTTCTGTTTCAAAATCAGTCTTCATTCCAGTCCAGAATAACATAGGAATAAATAATTCAGAGATAGGCCAAGTTCTGGTGCTGCCCATCTGACAAGAGCATTTAACTGCACCAAGAGCAGGAACACAGGCACTTGGGAACTGGCACCACTGGGCTTCCCAGGTACTCATTCCCTTCCAGCATACTTAAGGCTAAGGGGAAACCCACATGGCTCAGCACCAGGACACACCAGTCTGCTCTCCCCACACTGCCTGGGAAGCCAGTGGAAAAAGCAGCCAAAATCCTGACAGCCCTGGAACGTTGTGGTGAAGTGAGAGCTCCAGCGCACAGGAGCTGCCGCAATCACCACTCCAAGCTCCGGCCTCCACAGCATCTTTCCCGAATAAAAAATATTGCCCCAGGGAAGCCCATCAGACTAAGAGGGATTTATATGCCAGTGGTTTCTGCAGTGATTCCAAGATGGTCTAGACTGAGTCATATGTAATGACCTGCTGACTGACAATACTTAAGTACACCCACATTTATTTGTCGACTAACAACCTTCCAGCCATTGTGTTCATTAGTAGCAGGGTCTCCCTGACTCTCTGGGAGCAGACAGGCTACAATAAAGTGCAAATACATACACAGTGCACATTTTAGAACCAGCTTACTTCTTAACCATATCCATTAAATTTTACTTTGTTCTACACCTCTCTTTGTCAGTAGACAATAAAAGATATAGAATTAAGGAATTCTGACTTACAATCAGAAGAAATTGTAACTATTACTAAATAAATCACCTTACACCTCAAACAGCACATCAGGAGACATAAATTAAGAAGTTACTTAGGATGAACTTTACTGCTGAGCTTACTGGAGTAAGACTAGAGAACATGTATTTATCAATACATAGTCTACATAGAAGTTCACATGTAACTACCATCTCCTTTGAAAAGCTGCCTGAACTCTCTGTTTCCCTTAAGAAAACAGAACCTTAATTATAGCTTCCTCCCACTGTAACACTCTTAGCTCTTAAATCCTTAGTTTTACTGCCAGTGATTAAAAAATGTTTGGTTGCTGTCCCAACAATGGAATTGCATTAAAATATAAGAACTTTGTCAAGCAAATGAAGTACTTCAGCATTGCCAAATTACCATTTCACTCTCCCCTTCACCTTCCCCCACTCTATGTTGCTGACCTAATTTTGGAACATAACACCTATCGTGCTTGGCTTTGTCCCAGACAAATGAACTTCAAATCATAATGTACCATTTACGATGCCTTTTCAAGAAACATTTGGCTACTGAATCCCAGTCAGATTCCTTTGCACAAGAGTTTGCTTGAGCAAACATGGCTTTAGACACCAGAAAAACAATTTACACCATGAATCAGAGCAATATATTGAAATCTTCTGCAAATGTAATGCATTTTCATTATATAAGTGATAAAATATATGACTAAAACTTGTGGGCAGTGTTTTGATTGCAGGCTAGAAGCATTATACAGTTAAAAAACCTTGTTAAGTAGAGGAGTGGGCACACATATCACAGAAAACATACCTTAGCAGTCTTCTGTTTATGTTAGTCAACTAAATGACATATGCTTTGCACCCAAAAATGGTTTAAAAAAATACAAACAGCACACAGCAAAGCAATACCAAATGTAGACTCTGCAATGTTATATCACTTATAAAACAAAATCCTTGAACTAGAAACTGCATTACAACCACTGATACCTCAGGAAGCTGCGGTTTGCTGCTTGGAACACTTCATTCATGTATTATTTTTAGGAACATAGACATCTAAATAAAATTTTGCAGGGACACAAGGTTATCTAAGGGTGAAACTTAGTTTATCGTATTCAAAAACACGAGAGAAAAGGAACAGAGAACAATAAGTGATACTAGGACAGTATTTTTGAAGAATCTGGTGATTAGGAGAGAAAGAAAAGCTTGTCATAACTCTCAGTCCAAGTTGTGCTCATAGAAATCTGCACCACCACGAGGCCTAGAAGCAGTTTCAGATAAAGAGATGATCTTTGCAACACCACTTCTTTTCAAGAATGGATTTCTTCCCCATGAATAGCTGGTTAAGAAGCAAGAAATGCCTTGGCTGGTAATGAGCAAGCTGAAGAGTTTTTCTGGGTTTGTTCAGCTGATTGCTTTTTGTTTCTACTTAAAAATGAGTATAATTTTCCTCATAGCTTTGTTCCTACTGATGGCACAGGTACTGCTAGAGTCTGCTGTAGAGACAAACACCTCTAAAGCCTTCAACTGGCCCACCAGAAACCTCTTTTTTGTACAAGCAACCACTTATAGTTCTCTTTTCCTTATAAAGGAAAGTTCCAGACAAATGCTGTCTTACCAGGTACTCCTGCAGCCCCTGTACAACCACCTAGCAAAGCATGGATCTCTGTGGAACAACCTGCATTCTCTAATTAGGTGCACAGAGAATTAGGACTATCTCAGTTAGGAAGCAAGACACTCAGGCATTTACATGTCCAAGTACCCAATTAAATGGGTTCTGTAGCAGAGAACCAGGTCACTTCAACTTTTTACCCACTGGGCCATAAGCTTGGCTGCTCCAAGGGCACATGGGAACATCAAGGGCATTCAGAAGGAGTTTCAACAAGTTTGTAGGGAGATGGGCATGCAACTATTTTACAGGAGGAGAACACATATGGGGAAATAGATACAAAAATTTCAAAAATGAAAGTTATTCCACCTTGAATATATCGCAAGCAACCTTACTGCAGGCCAGGATGCATTTGACTTGAGATCTTTACTTCAGTTCTCTACTGTATGAGATGCATATTAACAAAGGAGAAGAGGAAATTCAGTAACAAGGAAGCCCAGGTTACAGTTCAACAAAGTTTTGTATGCTGCAGATAGGTCCCCTATCTTTAGTTCTACTTGACAATAAAATGACAATTAAGTTTGTGGTTTTAATGCTTAAAACCATTCCTACTACCTTCTTTTATAATCCACCCCCATGGCCTTTGTGCTTGGTTCCACAGTCCAGCTTTCTTTGATGGAGAGGCTGTGGGTTACACATCTAAACTCTGCACTGAACTAGTAGAACATTTACCAGCATTCAGCTGATTTAGTAATTTAAATCATAGGAATTTTATATACTTTGGGGATTGCCTTTCCACTGTTTGCATTTTAGAAACTGTGCCATTCCCACCCCCATCAATCCCACTGTGTACAGGAAGTCACACTCCTTTTCTATCAGTGGGATTTTATGCTTGTGTGTGTCTGTGTGCCTGCGTCTGTATCCAATGTTAAACCACTTCCTCAGGCTTCAAGGAAAGGTTCTTGAAGAAAGTGGTGTGCAGAGTGGATGTAGACCAAAATTCTCATGCAAAAAGGAAGATAAAATAAAATGTTAAGGTAAAGCCAGTTAAGAAGTTTGTTAACAGTCTGTTTCATGATGCTGGTTGACCTCAGGTCTGACCTACCCCAGCTCAGATGCACAATTGATATGGATTATTGGATGAATTCCTTGTGCTACAAAAGCCTTCTCAATGCTTTTAGAGGTGCTTCAAATCCTGCCAAAGTATGTTCTCTGACAGTCTGCAGTTCTGTGCTTACCTCCTAAATGTCAGCTGCCATCGCTGCATGATGTTGGAACAGCCTGGCTGGTAAGAGCCAGCTGTAAGTGAACAAGCTGAATCTGGCTCAGTGCCTTTTCCGTGGGGGAGGCAAAGCAGCCAGCTGCCTCTGGCACAGCTGGGCTGGGAGCATCTGCCACCCCACAGCGTCACAGCCTGGGGGAAACCTGAGCACTGCAGTTTTCTCAAGTGGAAGAAGGGAGTCAGCAGAACTACAAGTTGATGTTTATCAGAGGGGCAATGAGGAGAGAAGCAGCAGAGCTTGGCCTCCAACACAGCTCAAGGTTGCCCTGAGCTTCTGCTGCTGCTGTCCCCCAAGAAGAAACCCAAACCTAGTTCATATGCCCAGCAGTTAAGATCAGACCACCTTAGGCTAAATAAAAACTTGACCATGAGGTCTCCCAAGGTAGTATGGTACCTGTAAAGTCCTCAAAATGGGAGATAAAGAAAAAAGCTCATTGGAATCAGATCAAAAAGGCTGAAATTATTAACTGCTAATGCAAATCCTCAAACCTTCCCTCTTGCTTTGCAGTAGCAAATGGATAGGTGACACTTCACAAAGCTCAGAGATATCTTGAATGTTTTTCATCCCTTTGGAGAGGAGTCTCACAGTGGCACTCAGCTGGAAAGGCAGAGAGTTCCCAGGCTCTCTGAGGCACAGAAAGTGTTACTGGAGTCCTCCTGGGCAGCTGCAATATTTCTGTCCATTCATCAGCTTTTCCTCAAAGGCTTCTGCATCTCAGGAGATCCCCCTCCAAATGCCATTTCAGCATAAACTGTTCCACCAGCAGAAATTAACAGATTACGGTGAAGTGGGATTTAGACAGGAAAAAAGAAGTTAGATATCCTGAACACATCTGAAAACGTCACTTTTGATAAAGAGGATTGATCAACCAATTGATTTCTTTATTTAATCGATCTCCACCTGCTGGTAGTAGGTATGTTTGAACACTGCCATACAACAGAATGCAATGAAAAGTACCTGACCTTAGAAACAGGAATTAATACAAATTTCAGAAAACAATTCCCAGAAAGGGAAGCTATAAATACACACATACCCAATCTCTGTGGCTGAACAGGTCTACTATTGGCAGCAGAGACGTGCTCTTCTAGGAAAATGGGAGACCATGACTCAGTGTGACTGAAGAGAAAAAAAAGGCAGAAAACAACCCAGACTGACATGGACTCCTACTGTAATACCCCAAATCAGTTCATTCTCAAATAGAGAAGATGATTACATAAAACTGCATTTAGTAAAACAGGGAGAGAGTTAAATATATTATTTTTGTTACAAAGTAGTTTGGAGAGGCTAAAAGCAGTTACTATATCAGTTTAGTCTTTGAATTGTTTAAATAAAAGGATTAGTCTCATCTCCTTTTGGCTGCTGCTCTTGCAGCAGCAATCTCAAAATATCATATATCAAAATAAACAAATAAAAATGCATCCAAAAGTGAAAAAGTACATCCAAATGTATCTAAGTGTCTTTGGAAATACCAGGCACAAATTCAAGAGAGAACAGACTGGTTTTTGATAAACTGATATACAAACTTCTGACTGTATCCAGAAATTGCACAAATGGAAGATCCTGGTATACAGCTGGAGGAAAAAAAAAAGAAGTTAATGTTTCTAAACCACAAAATAACATCTGCTTACATATGTGGTGCAGTCTCAAGTATGTTCCTGTGAGAGCTCCCATCTTTATATACTTGTTGTGCAGAGCTTTTTCACAGATTAAGAACAGCAACTTTCTGAAGAAAGCACCATGTTGGAGAGACAAGGCTAAATTCTGCTCAGCTCCACTGGAAGTTGGAGGAATTCATTACCAACTTAATCCACCTCGCCAAGCAGTTCCATGAAAACAGTTCCAACATGGTCAACATGGAAAGTCTTCTGACAATCCTCACTTCCAGTGGTCTTGAAACCAGCCTCGTTTGACTGGGTATTTAAAATCAGTTATGTCTGTACACATTTGAATTTGTTTGGAAACATGAGAATGGAAAGTAACTTTCAAAGTTATAGCAGAGTTTAGGCAATATGTGGTACTAAACGAGCATGCTTGGGACAATAAATCAATCAATTAAGCCACATCCCAGAGATCTGCTCTTTCACTTGACATCAAACAGCAGGTTCCTGTTCCCTCCTCAAGAACTGATGTGGCACAGCTGAATACCCTAACCCTTCCCTAGCTGCACTGACTAATATTTACTAACAATTGCTAAGAGGAATAATGGGTGTTTGAGGAAGAACTAATTAATCTAATGATGTCTGAGGTAAAGAGCTTACCTTAATGTTCAGGTGCATACAAGCCTAATATGTTCACCTGCATGTGACCAGTAATTTTACCATGAGCAAAAGTACATGCTCATGTTATATGGAATCCTATCATAAAATGGGAATTCTCAGTTTTCCACTCAAACTATTGGAAATCTCTATTTTTTGTAGTAGAGAGGGGGGAAAAAATCCTAACACTTGAGAAACTAGATTAAAATTCCTAATAGAAATAAAAATTAATTTGCTGAACATATTTTCAATAAATCCTTCAAACCCATGAAACATGAGTCACACCAACTCTCAAAGAACTTTTAAAAAGTACTTAACAAAGTTCCTTTGATCAACACTGGAGACATAAAACCCACCTACAAGGTCAGCTGTAGAGAACATCAAGAAATACAGGGGCCACACAGAAGCACTTGCCTACACAGACAAAACAAATACAACACATATAAGATTTCAACACATTTTCAAGTCTTTTTAGAGTTGGCAGAAAAATACATGTTCCCTTGAGTCTCATTGAAACTATAAACTTTACCCAGGTCTCAGCTTTGAGTCTGTTGAAATAACTGTTTTCCATAGTGTATTTTGTGTTGACTAAAAATGTTGGAAAAAAATACATATGCTCTTTCCTTTTTATTTTTTTCCTTTTTCCTCTTTGCCGTCCAAGTCAGTAGGTGAACATATGGGACTACACAAACTATTGCACACTGTGCAAACTTTAAAACAAACACATCACCATGTAAGTATTAGAGATAAAGAACAATGACTACAATCAAATTAAAAATAGGAGTTAAACAGAAGGCAGAAGCCAGTCAGGCACCAGCACCAAAAGGAAAACAATTTAAGAGCCAATCCATTGCCCCACCCATCTACCAAAAAAAAGCCCAGGGTGGTAACTATGTAGAGCCAGACAGGAACCAGAGAAAAACAATAACCTACTTACACATACTGAATACTATGGAGAGGTTAATACTGCTGTGCAAGTGAACATACTAAGATTAGAAGCTTAGCAGAACATCTTTCTGGGCAATCCAGACATTTAACGTACTACGGCAAGATGCTCCACAAACAATACTGCCAAATAATTTGAAACTTTTAAGTTGCTTTAACAGAATTGGAGATAAGCAGTTTTCTTCAATTATTTAGGTATTTTTATCAGTTCATTGATAGTTGTGAGAAAAAGGATGTCACTCACAGAAGTGTGTTAGCTTTGTGCACTGGAAGGCCTGCAGGATATATTGATTCTAACATTTGTGAAGGTAAGGATTAGAAAATACAGGAATGAAGAACAGAACAGGACCTGTCCACATTGTACAATGTAAAATACATGTTTAGGTTTAATCTTAAAAGTGTTTTTCTTCTGTAATCCTTTATCATAATGGAATGATACTTTAAAAAATCACTGAAATTTCAGTCTTCAGACTCCATCAAAACTTCTCAGATGATAGCCCACCCATGGGGATCCTAAGTCTTGACAAAAATATTTCTTTTCAGAAATTCACTATTCAAAAATTTTTGTTGCTCAATGATATTCAAACAAATGTTCTGCTTTACTAAAGTTTGTAAGGTGATTTAATTTCCAGCACAGAGATCCTGGATCATTCCTAATTCATAAACAAGTACGCCCTAGTGAAAATATTTAGTGAGTTGGGGATGGAATACACTTCACCTAACTTCAGCAGCTAAAACCTTAAGGATTCATTCTTAGGTTAGGCCTTTGGGATAAGACAAACTACCCTTGGATGTGGTATTCTCACAATCTCTGTAAGAGAGAAATAGCTCTCCCAGGCTCATCCTAGGAAAGTTCAGAGAAAGAATTAAAACAATTATTATCTCAATCTCTCTCTGCACCTGGTGTTGGTGAAAGATATTTACAAGTAGGTGTTGCTCCAATTGACCAAAGGTGTGAGAAGAGTTGCTGAAGACCAATCAGGTCTTAGCTCTTATTAATAAATGCCTGTTATGCCTTCTGAATCATGGAGTCTCTGTCGCCTCCTTCCTGTCCCCTATACCCACGTGTAACACTTGGAGATCATCACATTCCACTGACTAGAGAGGAACCTAAAAACTAAGGGGATGAGCATCCCTGCTGAGCTGCCCATTTTTTTTCACTGACTAATGGCTAAGTCAGACAGAGCCTAACCTTCAGATGGCTACAGTTAAATGAAAGGTGTCCCTCTCTGAACCTTAATCTAAGCCAAGGCTGTACTTTGCTGTAAAAAGGGTGCTACATTTCAGGGATAGGTGGAGAGACACTTGCCAATAGTCCTTGTTTATTAGGCAGCAGCTCCAAAAATACCTCATTTACATAAATATCTAACAGAAGAAATTGAGAAGCTGCAGTAAAATGTGTATTATTATTAATTTCCCAAGAGGTTTTAAAATACCTTTTTTCTGTACATTTGGCTAGGAACCATGATCGCTGATCAGCACATGAGTTCATAACATCTCATTGAAGTTGCCTCTAAAGATCCCTTTTATTGCAGTTTATTAATCACATTTAAAACTCCTTAACCGTGTAAGAAAATTACTTTCGGCTTAAATTTCAGTCCAATTACCTTTCAGTGGTTGAATTTCCAGCTTTGAGATTTAAGGGGATTTTCTGGAGTTTAATGCTTTTTTGTACATATGTGCCCTTAGCATTACTGTACTGTTATGCTATAGGAAATGAGGGACTTGTACTTAGAGAACACCAGCTTCTTGTTAAATTCAATCAGCAGACAAACAACTGTGCCTTTGTCACAGAAGCCCAAGTTCAAATGCATAAGGATCAGATAATGGAGAAAAAAATAATCTTGTATGACACAATATGCTTTCACTTTATTTAAGAAGTGAATGCACAAGTATCTAAATCAGATGCTCTGGAAGCAAAGCAGTTTAAATGAGTGCATTTTATAGCCTAAAATATGCTTAAGCAGTTGCATGTTATAACAGCATATACCACATTAAAATTAAGTTAAAATCAGATTCTTTCTCTAGTCTTAAATATAAAAGAGAAGAAAACAAAACTAAACACAAATAAAATGGCCTTAAGCTCCAGAAATAATTTTAAAATTTAAGGAAGAGGGGTTAAAATAATCAGACTTCATTTTCAGAAGCAAATTACCATCTCAACATCCTTGTCTTTTATGTTCTGAATATGTAACAGGAAGTGGGAATTGTCAGAGGTATGTTCAACTATGTCTAAATTATAGCTATAAAGCCAGCTAGCCTAGTTGTTAGAGAACTCCTAGTTAGAACCTACTCAGATTACATGCAGATAATAAAAAGAATTAAGCTAGGAAGCTGAAGGGGTTTTTTGCCCAAGTTATTTAAACATGAATCCAATTACTGAAGTTTCATGGAGCAGCTGTCTCGCTCCATTCAGTTTTCCCTAAAACAAAGATGATATGGCTGTATTGCAGTGATGAACAATCCTGAATTAATGTGGGCAAAAGAAATCTCTTCTACACCATTCTGCTGTGGGAGGGGGTGTGGAAGAATCCCTTTTAACATAATAAAAATGATGATGATATAATGAATAATTATTACAGGATTTTATAGCTGGAAGGCATGGTAGTTATTTCAAAGCCATTTGTAACCAACAGCCTTATAAAAAGTTAGAATGTATTACATATGTGCAGAAGGTAATTGAGAGCATGTATTCAATCCCAACATCTGAAATAACTAATGCATTATGTTTGTTACTTCAGTAACTACTGCTTGATGAAAAAAAAAAACTAAATTAATTAATAATCAGCCCTTTTTTAAATGAGAAATGATGACTTATAAGTAAACTTCAATGAGAGGAGACCCCTCCTGTCCTTCTCTGATAGCTGTATCGTTCCCTTCCAGCATCAAACTGGTTTTTTTGGTGAAATGCAGAACCTCCAAAGGTATTTCCAACACTTAAGAAATTGAAGAATGGGATCATAAATATACAGGTCCTGGGTTCCTGAGATAAATAAAAGAGCAAGCAATGGCATTTCTGTCTTCTCAAAAAAAAAAACTATTAAAGAAAAACAGATGAAGCAATGTCTAAGTTTGCAGTCAGTTCCTTTAACAGCCCTGAAATACATGGGCTACTTCACAGACCAAGAAGAACTGTTCAAATTTTTTGCTTTATTTCCCTTGCTTTATAGAAATATCAGCAATTCCAGTAAGTTGAGGAAACTGTTTTACTTCATTATCACAAGGCAATGCTGTGATATCACTCAAGAAGTGGCCATGTGTCTCTTCTGTCTCTCCAGGAGTTAAAAATGGACCCCCACTGCTGTTACTCCCATGTAGCAAAAGAACATTCAGTTTGGTAAGTGATCTCCCTGTCTTGATCTCTGCCTGTGAGCTTTATCATCTCATTTCCCCCACACTGCTTTGCTGACAAGGAGCGAGAGAGTGGCTGGGCAGGCATCTGACCTCCAGCCAAGGTCAGCCCACCACCTTAGACACACACAGCCATCCTGAGATGAAGTGTGAACATCCACGTGGACTGTGGAAGTGAGAGATGCATCTGAGCATGGGGCAGTTGCCCTGAAAAGAAGAACAAAATGCTCTGAATATGATATTGAGGGGGTAAACTACATGTAGTAAAACAGTTCCTTTCAAAGTCAGTCTACTTTTTCTTTTTTTTTTTTTTTAAACTTTCAATTCATTTCATGAAATTAATAATTTAATATGAAAGAGATTTTGAATGAAAATAGTAAAAAGATTGATATTTATTAGTTTATCAAAAGAATCTTGGAAAAGCAATTTTATATGCTTGTTTAGTAAAATTTTTAATTTTGACACCTCAACAGAACATAGTAAGAACTTCAAAAGTATTCAGTAACTCCCTTGTATATGCTCACATATTACAAACATACACATTATATACACTATTCTGAAAAACACAAATAATTTTAATTTAAAAACAGATTATTAGCTTCCTGTCTACGCCCTTTTAACAGAGCCATGGCCTTTGTTTTCTACCAAAACATGCTTGTCTCTTTAGCGTACACCTATGTGAATGTCCAGAATTCCTGCTATCAATTTCCATCAATAGTTCCTGCCTGCTCCCTAGAAGATGAGTTGGTGCCACTGGGCAGTTTTGATGCCCAGAGCAGCAGACACAGACAGGTGTGAATGGAGAAGCAGAATATGCTGATGTGATGTGGGTGTGCACACTTCTCACCAGCCTGTGCCCCAGGGGTGCAAATGAACCAGGGCAAATTGCTACAGTTTTTAACATGCTCCCCATGGGAATATTGACCAAGAATCCAGTGATCTGATTTTCAATATGGAAGAAGTGGCTAGGCCAGGCAGCACACATGTACAGTCACTAGGTCTGGAAATACTCCCAAGTGTAAGCACGATTTTGGGGCCGGGGGGAGAGAGGGAAAACAGTGAGGGGAAGGAGATGCAGGCCATCAAACCATTTAAATAATGTGGCCCTAGGCTAGCTACCCATTAGTACCTTAGCTATTTATAATTTAGGAGTTATAAACAGAGCTGTTTTATTAAAATGCTTAACCATGAAACAACTTTTAAGAAATAGTTATTAACATTTCCATATCACAAATTATTACTGACACAGGAAGATTGCATTCTATGTTCCTGTGATCCTAGGTAGACCTATTCTAGTCTTTATTCTGAAAGAGCACAAACTAAGGTATGCATTGAAATGATTGTTTTAAAATGCAAGTGACATACTTGAAAAGCTGCTGCTTGTTCAAAATTAGTTCTTCTTCCTGAGCAAGGATATTGCATTTCAGTTTCCAGGAATTTAAAGGGACAATGCATCCAACACTGATGCCTGTTCATTGTAGCAATATAAACTATATTCCTGTTAGTTTGAATCCATTAATGAATTAATCTTTGTCAGAAGAGTGTCTATAAAGGAGGTTCTTAAAAGACCCCAAGGACATTATAGCACTGATGGTTTACCATTATGTGGTATAACAAAGTTTTACTTAACCAATTCTAAAAGCAGACATATGGAGTCCATTAAACCCCTCTCTTTTTTGTGGTGTAATTCTGAATGGCTGTATTATACTACTTATTTAAAATATGGATTGTAACTTCCACCACCAATTAATAAGAGTTCTACACAGTGCATGCATTTTATAAGATGCACAAACTTTGTCCATCAGCACCTAAAATTTAAACACTCTTGAGAACTGTATTTTAGTTAACTGTTAAAAATAGAAGATTAATATGATGAGAGCCAAGTAACTTTGACACTGATTAAGTCAGGGACACACAACCTTGTTGCTGTTAAAGTCAATGAATAGGTGCTTCTCCTGTAAATCCCCTGATATTTTGCGTAGTTTTGGGTTTGGTTTTTTTTTTTTTAATGTATACATTGTTATCCTCTGTCACACATGCATAATCATTCTCCACCACAATATTCCCAAGTAAGGAATTTCCATTTAGTTCTTAAACAAATATTTTTTAAAAAGAATCTCACATATGAAACTAATCAACTCAACTGATTTCCCTTCCACAATAAAAACGCCCTTCTTCACTGTTCCTTCCACTTGATGCCACATTCTGCTCCTTTACATTAGCATTATCTTTTACCACCTTTGTTTCCTTATTTATACTCTTTAGGGCTTCCTGATTAAAGTATTTAGGCCTTGATTTTACATGTGGTTCCTGAATTCAGTGGAGTTCATCACAGACCTACAAAATACCTTGCATTATACCTTACTTCAAGATAAGGAACAAAGTGCATATTCAAGATTCAAGAGACCATGTTCTTGTAATGCATCCTACATAAATAATGAACAGCATGGAAGTTTAAGAAATATTTAGAAAAATATAGCTGCACTGCACTTGTATGTGTATATATACATATATATATATAGACTGTCAACCAAAATGTATGTCAGCCAAAATCACATCAGAGGGTAACTAAAAAAGATAAGCACGGGAAAACTTCCTTATCTTTATTCATCCCTTTATTGCTGTAGTTAAAATGCTAAGATTTAGTAAATTGCTCAAGTAGTTAAGAAGGAATATTTTCAAAGTTATAAATGGAAGTAAAGGAACTAACTCTGTTACTGCCAACTACAAATTTTCAAGTCCATACGACCACCAAATTCAACTTAACATATGTTGAATACCAAGAAGTTTGAGCTTTTGCTACGAGTTCCAAGAGAATCTGAAAGTCCACAAATAAGAAATCTCACACGGGTGCTGGCCATTAGGAATAGATACATTGAAGAAAATGGGAGGGAAGAAAAGACCACACATTCCTGGCACTGGAACAGGTTGCCCAGAGAAGTTACAGATGCCCCATCCATGGAAGTGTTCAAGGACAGTGTGGATAGAGCTCTAAGCAACTTGGTCTACTGAAAGGTGTCCCTGCCCATGGCAGGGGGGTTAAACTAGGTGATCTTTGAGGTCCCTTCCAACCCAAGCCATTCTATGGTTCTATGATTTAAGACTGACTGTTCTCCCCAAGGCCAACCTGCAGCCTCTGAAGTGTTACAAAGGCACAGAGATGAGAACGTGCAAGCGTCTCCACTGGGCAGATCCACATCCCACTGAGCCCATTGTCTGCTTGGTTCAGATCAGGAGGACACCAAGAGCAGGTGATCACATCCTGTAAGATGTTGGTGGTTAATACACATCAGCACCTGTTAAACATTACGAACACAGCTAGACCTAGATGAATGTAAGGTCCTCAATTAAATGTTTAAATCATACTATCACCTGCAACTTCAGAGTGACACTTTTGCAGCTTTTTCATTCCTGTTTTGGCCTCATTGGTTTATCCTGAATATGAAAGAGAAAGATCCTCTGCACATGAACCCAAGAAAATACTTTCCTTTGAAAACCAGCTCTTACACTTTATCTGTTTTCTCCAGTTATGAAACTTTGGATACTTCATACAGCAATCATATAACCAAGAATTAACAATCAAACATAACACACAGCAAATATTCTCAGATGAGTCACTGTACTCTCTACATTCTTGATTTGTTGGTTTCTTTGCTGAGCAATCATCAGCTAATTACCGGGCTAACTATAGAACACCAAAATAGTTACATCTGCTCAGACACAGCCACGAAGGAAAGAAAAGATTTCTCATTTCATACTTGAGTTAAAATTAAAGTATATATAATGATAGCTTTCAAGAGATCTCATTACAACTTTGTTTCAGCTATTCCCAATTTTTGACATAAATATGTCCTTTATGTTTTCAAGAAGACTGCACAGCTCTATTAACTAATGCCATAACTCCACCTTCAGGGTAGTCTCTTAGGTCTTGTAATAATTTGAGCAGATTTGGGTTCCTCAGTTCAGTATCTGGAAAATTCCAATAGATCAGGTAACGTTAAAAAAACAGAAACAACCCTTCTACAGAATATTGGGTATGACTTTTTTCATTGCTTTTTCATCCCCCACACATAAAGTGAGAAAGGAATAATATCAAATGGCTGTTTATAGCATGGCTGTTTACTGGTCTTTTAGACATAAAAGTCTACCTGGTGGGCAGGACAGAGCTGACCACCATACAGCACTCTGGGATTCATAGCAAAGATCTCTGTACCCAGGAAAGTTTCTGGAGTGTCCTCCACTGCATCAGCAAGCTGCTAAAATCATCATTGTATCAACACAGAAATGTATCTCTCCCCACTGACAGTTGTTCAAATGGTGAATTTGGCAAGAGTACTTGCCAAAAAGGCGACTGGCTTTTGTTCAAGGAAAACAGTGCAACATGGCCAACAGGCAGGCAAGTCATGCTGCAACAGCAGCTTTTAAAAGCAGCAGGAAAAAAAAAAACTTAACTTTTTCTCATCTTTTTTTTTTTTTTTTTACGGAACTGTAAGAGGAATATCTGCTACAGGTAGGGCTGCTGGTGGATATTCAGTATCCAATTATTTGTTACAACACAGCTGAGGGCAATTAGACAGTTTACATATGACTGGTAGGAGCCCAGTGCACATTATGTGGACCATCAGGTCCTGCAGCCTAAACACAATTCTGGATTTAATGGATAAATGAATTTTGCTAAACCACTTCAAATAGAGGAATGTTTTCTGAATCTGTGTGCAGGCTGTTAATATAGTTCTATGAAGTCTCATTCCAAAGAGATCACAGCACACTTTGTCAGATCCAATAAAAACTGCACCCCAAAATCCCACACCAGTGAATTTGGTACTGTTTCCTGGGGCTGCTTGTAAGCTTCTAGACTGACATCTTGTTTGGCAATTATTTTTCTTGTCACTGAATGATACTTTCTATGATAGTTGTCTGCTTTTCATGAAAAAGGTTTTTATTTCCTATTTCTCCGCCAAACCTTGACCACCAATACAAAGCACCTTTTTGTTTTTCTCCACCATAAACACTGATTCCTTCTCTCTTTTTCCACATTCTATGCTGTGAAAGCATAGTGTTATTGGTCCTAAAGAAGAGGTCTGAGTATTAAGAAAGGGACAAAGCAAGACTACAGAATCACTGTATCTCTTACTGCTTAATTGCTAGTGCCATGGAACTTGTCTGATTCTTACAAAAGCCATTAATGAAGACCTGAAATTTCTGCTATGCTGTCTTTTAAGAGAAAGGAAATAATATAGCAGCACACTAATGCAATACACTAGTTTTGCAGCATTATTAAATCAGTTATTATTCATTAATTTGGTGATTTCAAAATAATGTCTCCTCCATTTATAAAAGGACTGTTCTTTCACTTATGCAAATGTACTAAAAGTCTGTCTGGCTTGGAAGCCAACAGACAGAAATATCTTCTGAACAAAGTCCATGGAGTAGAAAGAGAAACTTTATAAAAAACCATGATGGCTTTCAGTATAAACAATTCAAATCTCTACAGCACACAGTGGGTTTGATGTACTCTAGGTGAAAGAACCTATTTCAGGACAACAGGTTTATGGACTTCAAAAACTTCTGAAACCTCTCAAATGAGCACTGTAAGCAGTTGTGTGAGTGAGCAGTCTGGTCCTGGGGCACCTGGCAGAGAGACACAGATGGGGAGAGACACAAAGCTCCTCCAGCAAGGAGCTCCAGGCTCCTGCAGGGTGGGAGTAGAGGCAGTGCCTGAGCTGAGCCCTTTCTGCATCCCCTCCTGTGCCAGAGGAAGGGCCTGTCCAGGAGCAAGGGCTGAGGCACAGTTTGTGTCCTGGGGCAAGTCCAGATTAATAGAGTGGGATTTCTGGAGGAGTGAACATCTCCTGAAAGCAGCTGTGAGGTGTGAGTCCAGCCCGCACATTTTGTGCACCATGTGGGAGCTTGAATTGATTTAATCTGGTAAAGAGGATCTGGAAAGGGGTCTAAGCTCTCCTTGGCACCAGGTTTGTTAAGGTTGGTCCGTGTTGGCCACATTTCCAAGCTCTCCGTGGTGAGGCCGAGCCAGAAGAGACGGACAAAGGCTGGGGAGCCGCTGGACAATGTCTTACACAGGGAAATCCAAGCAAGTGCAGAAATGGACAGCTGAGTCTAGCAACAGAAATAATACCAACAATAACTTGCATATTTGTTGTAGCCATGGTAAAGAAGAATTGGCACTGGCTGCCCAGGGAAGCATTTCAGTCCCCATCCCTGCAGGTATTTAGAAAACATTCAGATGGGGTGTTTAGGGCCTGGTTTAATGGTGGACATGGCAGTGCTGGGTTAAAAGCTTGACTCACTGATCTTTGAGGTATTTTCCAAGGTGAATGACTTTATGATTCCATTATATAATGAGGACTCTTGATCAATATTCTGTCTTTCACAAATTTCATGCAGAAGTCTAACATATTGACAATCCAAGAGGAAAATAGTGCATGGAAAATTAAAACTGTATTCAAAAGGCTTTCAAGCTTCCTTTCCACGTGCATGCTCCCCACAGATAAGATACACACATTCCAATACGGAGACCAGCATTTGGAGGAGGATTTTCCCCACTGAGCAACTCATTTATTGGCAACTGAGACCATTACCATCACTTCCAAAATCCTCACAACAGATGCTATGGTATCATTAGGAATTCATTCTTTCTCACTTTTTAAGTGATCAGTGCAACTCTCAGATCAAATTTGAGAAGGAAAACCAATCTCATACTAGAAGATTGTGGCAAAATAGAACAGTTTGGATTTACTGCTTCATAGACTAGAATTACTTTTTATTATTATTCCCAATGTAAAAAAGTAGCCATTCTCATAGCTGAGAGTCTTTTTCTCCTGTAAGATTTACTGATTAATTCCTTGCACATTCTTTAGTTTGCCCTGTTTTTTGCTTCAATGAAGAATACTGAGCTGAAGGTAATAAAGGTAATAAAGGTACTGGCCCTGTCTATTTAAGCTGTGTCGAGCCAGATGCAACAAGCATCAACATATAATGTCAAACAGTTGAAATTTCTTAAGGTCTTTTGCTCTTAACCCCAACACAAACCAATAGCAGATGAGCCTTGTCAACAATTTGCTAGTTGCTTAGTACACTCCAACTATCATGTTCTAGACTGCACATTACATATCTGGTTGGCATTAAAGTGCATAATGAAGAACACATTTGCATCCTGTATTTTCCCAATTTTAATCACTATATTACAGGCTTAACAGGCTTACAGTTCATGTCAGGAGCCAAACTGTTCTTAATAAAATATGAAGCATTTATCTACTGAGTGGCTGAAAAGAGCAAGGTTTGTTTATTGCCAAGCCTGAAACAATGCTAACTAGAGCGTGTATTACTTAATCTCATTCATGCCCATAAGATTTTACATGCTAAGACTAAGCTGAGTAAATAAAATTCAGAAACTTGAAGGAAATCCCATTCTCTTATTTTTATTGAGCATTAGTAACAAGCTTGGCTCTGTACTGGAAATAGCCTGTTTTCCACCTCACTTCAGCTACATCTCAGGCACCTAAGGCTTCATTATAATCTATGTAAGATGTGAAAACTACTGGGCAAATAAACAGAGAACAGTCCTACCAGAACCCAGGAAAAGCACTGGATAAGTAAAGCTTCTTCACAAACACGTCCAACTGTTACAACATTTCATCTGACACTTGAAAACCAATGGTGGTATTCTCATTCCACCCAGGTCAGCATAAGATGAGCAATTCATCTCACAGGGCCAGAATTCTCCCTATATCTTTGTCCTAAGGAACTTACAGAGCAGTTTAAGCAAATTGAAATACTGTGCACTAAAGTCCAAGCATGAGATTCTGACCACTGTGGTGGTTCTAGGAAGAAAGCTTCCAAAGAACATGCCAGATAAAGGCACTAAAAGAAGAAAATATGCTAAGGAAAAGATCTTCCAAGTTATAAATATGCGAACAAAAAAAAAACATGTAGCAGAATGCAAGCAAAACCAAAATACTAGACAAAAAAACTGAATTTTTTTCTCAGATATGCAAAGTCTTCACCATTGTAGAGCTGCTGCAAGACTGTGCAAGGAGAAAATGTCCCATTTTCCAGAAAAAGAAATGTGGATACAGGAGGTTTTCTGAGCAACTTCACCAAGGTCGCATATATTAAGAATCAGGAAATGAAAATATGCATTCTGTGCACCTGAGAGAGTTTCTATCACTGCAGTCATTCTGCTCTTAATATTTAGCAAAACTGAACATAATCATTGCAAAACCATAATTCATAGAACTCTTTAAAAAACTCAAATTACTAGATTTTAAAAACTTCAAAAATTTCTACAAAGTTATCTTCCAAGACAAAAATGAAGCAATGAAACCACTCTCAATAAGGACAAGTTTTTTGGATGTTGGGAGACAAGAAGGTTGGATTTTTCAGCAAATGGATTTTTCAGCAATATGCTCTGAGACAATTCTGGATTTGCAGGCAAACAAAACAGTTTGTAGACACTTGGACAAACAGTGAAGGAAGAATAAATGCTATTTATGCTGTCATAGACGCAAATGGCTGAGAAGAGGAGCAGCAAAACAATTTTACTAGAAAGGGGAAGGTAGAAGAGCAGAATAGGTGTCTTTAAACATAGTGGAGAAAAACTGGATTGAAAAATTAAAACACTGAAAATATGAAAGTATCTGATTTAGAAAAAGACAAAAAAAAAAAAAGACAACTCAAACTGAATGTTTCCACGCTGCACAAACCTACACTTAGCTGCAGGACATCACTTTAATTCAATCCAACATCACTGAGCTTTACATCCTGCTTGTACTCGCCACATTCAAAACATCCATCCAAAAAATCTTCTGTCATCCTCCCTGTTGTCAACCCCAGGCATCAGAGCCTGAGACTTCAAAGATGATGGACCAGACTTAGAAATCTTGAACTAGAACAGATGGAGCATATTTGGTTTTCAGCTATATTCATATAGCTATCTCCACATCTTGCAGAAATACCAATAAAAATGAAATTAAATGTGCTAGCTTCTGTGTTTCAAATCCACTTAAATCACAGCAGGCTGGGTGTCATCCTGAAAAATGACACTTAATGACTACAGGGCTTTTTTAAATTCAAATAGGAATTCCCTGATAAAGAAGATAAAAATGTATTAAATTTAGCTGTGTACTCTGAGTACTTCCCATTCAGTACTTTTCAAGCAGAAATTAGAAGTAGTATTTGGCAAGGTCCTATTGATTTTTTTCATCATTTCATGGAAATGCAAATACAGTCTTAAAAACAGATAGGTCATATGTTTCTAAAAAACTAAAAGCTGCTTGACTGACATTACATGGATTATGTTTGCAATGTGAATAATGAGAGACTGGAGATTTAAAGAAAATATAATGAAAGCTCTGAGGAGGCAAAGACAAAAAAAATGATATCTCCTTTTCTTATATTTTTAATACAAGAAATACACATTTCTTAATTTTGAGAATACCTTAAATTTTTAAAGCTGTGTTTCCACTTTCAGATAAGGTAAATCTACTAAGGTGTTTGGTTTGTAACTAACTGTGGTCCTCTTTGAGACATCATTTCACAGCCCACTTCTGAGGTATCTGATAACATAGTTACCTCAGTTTGAAAGGAAATAAAAAATAATTTTGGGGGGTTTTGTGAGAATACATAAATTCTTCATATAACAGTTAAATCAGACTACTGGAAATACCTACCTGCAATTTAAGAGCTCCATCCTTTGTAACTGAAAGTTTAAATGTCAGGATAAAACCACATTTAAATACTTTCCATTTAAATACTTTCAGACACTTACCTAGTAATGAAAACAGGCAGTAGTACTGTCTGCAGCCTGCAGAGCACTGATGTAGAGTCAAACAGATTTTTCTATCTCATTTCTGACAGACATGACAGCACAAAAGACTTCACATCAGACAGAGGCAGCACCTTCTAAACCTCCTAAATCATTCCCATGGATGCAGTGTTCTACATGCTGGTGTGTGCTCAGTCAATAAACTTGGAGGCAGGAAACTTATTTATGTGCTTATTATCCTTCATAATAACCATATAAATGCCTAGAGATTAACACTCTAGGACCTGTTAGCCATGCATATAACTGATATAATTTAAACTGCACTGTGATAAAACACTACCCTCTACACCAGAGGCACTGAAGGGAAAGACAGACTTGCAGTGCTGCTTAAGCTGCTCAACATTTATTTTAAAAAAACAGAGAGAGGAAAAAAAACTTGTAGACACACATGCAAAAATCTGTTATGGGGTGGTGGAGTAGAAGAATCTGGTTTTAAACATACTGACCAACTCTGCTGGTAAGAGAACCAGGCACCTTGGATTCAAATTTCATGCTCTCACCACTAAACCACAATCCCTGCAGAGCATTTAAGTAAAGCTGTAAAATGGAACATCAAACAGCAAATGCAAAGCTCTCGGATGCACTTGAATATTATCAAGAGCATTCAACCAACCAGATCTCTTCTTAGCTAAACATACATAAACAAAAGAAAAATTATTCCACAAGTAGAGTATCATGGAGATGTCTACATGATTACTACAAGGACAGTGTTTCTGTTACAAAAGAAGAATGAATGACAAAACCAAGAAACAAATAAACACAATAACAAGCAGTGATAACTATGCTTGTGGCTAAACAAAATGGTTAAATCTTAGTCATGATTTCATAATTTAGTGGTATTATGAGATGTAAATGCAAAAGAAGGTTAAATCTAAATAGCTCTGACATTAAATCATTGCAGTATAAATCTCTTGAGAGGCATGCTATTCCTCCACAGCACTGCATTTCATTGTGTGCTTTTTCTCATTACATATCCACCAAACTTAGCTGTGACTTAAGGTATTTTTAAGATCAAGCCCAGTATAACACATGGTACGCTGAACCCCAAAAATATACAATCAATTACCATTTCCTGTAGAAAAAGAAACTTTGCAACAAAAATTTTACATGGAAATTTTTATACTGAGCAAAAGCATTGCTCACTCCAGCAGCAGTCAATGCTTTAGAGGAAGATGTCAGAAACCTCTTGCTGGTAAAGGCCAGTTCATCTCTCAATTAAGAGTATTCCCATTCTGTGATACCCAAGTAATTCCTCTAAAAAACCCTATAATCGTAATAAGAAAATTTGTATTTTTTGATTGCTATGTAAAAGTATTACCTACTTTACTATTCAATAGTCAAACCCCAGATTTAGCAGGAATGGCTGTAGGGGCCTGCTGTGGGGAACATCTGTCTAGTTGCATGATGTTGGCACAATCAGTAATTTAATTTTCTTCAACCCCTATCCCAGTTCTGTAGCAGACTTGAGTAAAAAAGAACATCACTTGTGACTTGTTTTTTCAGAGGTACTAAGCATCCCCAATTTTCACTCTCTTTTACTTCATTTTGTAACCCCACGACTCTATTTCCACACCTATAAGAGACACCCATCACTTCAGAGAGGTGCACAGGAAAGCACTCTGAGCACTCACAAACACTATCAGGAAACAGAAGAACACATGATTTTCAAAGACACAATCACAGTAATCGTGTTATTAAGAATAAGGTCACTGGGTTTGCTAACACCACAAAATCAGAAAGCAAATACCAGGGTAGATGAAGTACCATTGCTACTAACTACTCCACTGGGTCTTCTCTTGGAATTTGAAATGTCAGTGCATGCATTTTTTTAGAAACTGTCCACATCTATGGATATGAACTACACGTGTAGCTGCTTATCAGCAAGAGTGTATACACTGAGCTCCCAGCAAAGATAAAAGAACAGAATACAGATGAAAAAAATGTTGACTTTAGTAATTAGAAAAAGCCAGCTGCAGCTAATAAGGAGAAGGAATGTTAAACTGAGACTTTTTTTTTTTAAACTTGCTGCAGCTGAGACACAGAAGCCAAGTAAATCACTGGACTCTTTATGACTGCTGGTAGAGAACTGTGCATAGAAAAACTACTGTAGTTGATCTGGTAGGAACACAAGCCCTAAATGGAGGTCTTCATTCAGGTCAAGCTTTGGCAAATTCTAATCCTTCTCAGGTGACATTACATGTATTCGACCACATCCAGTTGATCTCTGCAAATATTTTCCTTCCTCTCCTCCTTAAGCGTTCCAGAGAGTGTTTAAGTAGCACAGACTAATGTTATTTTACCCAATGAGCCTCATGTTACATCAGGCTCAATATGCAGTAGTTTCACTTTAGCGCCTGCTTGGAAAGCTATTTGAGAAAAGCCCTCTTCCAAAGCTGAAATAAATCCCTACATATTGATGCCACTGCTAATTACAATAACTGAAATAAAAGTTGAAAGCAGCAAGACTTTTTCCAGGAGTCTGATGAAAGTGTTAAAGTAATTAAAGAGTTCTCAAATACAGCATAAGCAAATTGAAAACAATATCCCAGAGCAAGCATCATCTCAGGAATATCTGCTATGCCTGAGACAGACTGACATCACCCCCAGATTTACAACAAAATGAGAGAGACCAGAGTTACATCTAGTACCTTAATTATTACATTCACAGTGCACTATTTGGTATCTGTAAATATTTGAAAGAAGAAAAATGGGGGAGTAAGGAACTCATGGGATGGAAAATTAGCATAGAATAGCCATAGAATCTTATTTTTATGACAACCTGTGCCACTGCTAAATACCAAGAAGTTTCTCTGGGCTGATTTTAGTACTCCAACAAAATTAAGGGGATTGCAACTGGGCATGATTGTGTCACTTATCCTAAGGATTCCCAAAGGGAATGGACTGCCTGTTTCCTCTCCACAGCTGGCTATTACTAAAAAGAAAAAAGCAGGCTCAAGCCAGGTACCCAATACATTTCCAAACCATCTTTCACAGAATGGCTGAGGTTGGAAGGAACTTCTGAAGGTGAAAGGAACCATTTGGTCCAATTATCCAGTTTAAGCAAGGCCAGACAAATGCAGCTGCCCAGGACCACATGTGGATGACTTTGGAGTATCTCCAAGGACAGAGACTCCACAACCTCTCTGGACATGCCAGTCCTCAGTCACCTGCACTGTAAAAAAGTCCTTCCTGATGTTCATGGGGTACCTCCTGTGTTTCAGTTTGTGCTCAGTGTTTCTTATTCTGTTACTGAGCACCAGGCAAGAGCCTGGCCCTGACCCAACTGCACCCTCCCTTTCAGCTGCATTGGTGAGAACCCCTCGGTGCCTTCTCTGGGCTGAACAGTGCCAGCTCTCTCCACCTTTCCTTGCAGGAGAGATGCTCCAGTCCCTCCATCATCTTTGTGTTCCTTTGTTGAACTCTCTCAAGTACTGAGGAGCCCAGGGAAGGACACAGCCTTCAGCTGTGCTTCAGCAGTGCTGTCCAAAGGGGAATGATCACCTGCAGACCACCATGAGCCTTCCCTGCAGCACGGGAACATCGGTGCTCACGTTCAGCACAGCATCCTCCGTGTCCCCAGAGCCCTTTCTGCCAAGCTGCTTTCCTGCTGATTGCCCCCCAACTTACAGTGATGTGTGGGGTTGTTCTTTCTCAGGTGCAGGGCTTTGAATTCCTTGTTGAACTTTGTGGGATTTCTTTTGATTTCTCCAGCTTGTTGATGTCCCCTGGATTGGGGGTATTTTCCAGAATACTGCTGGCACAAATGACAAGACATTTTTAGCAGAAGAACAGACAGCATAATCCCCTTCTTGCACTCAAAGATGAGCAAAACTAGATTCCCTTTGACACAAGACACAAGTCTCTGTCTTGGGTTGCAGAGACCATGCAAAAGAGATGGAGAGAGCATGGATGGCATGAATGCAGAGGGATAACAGAAAAATGGTCTTTCTTGCTCAAAGAGATACAGATGAGGCTGAACACTAATCTGAAATGGAGGAAATACTTTTTTTTGTGCAAGTACATGCCCTCAGCACAGAGGGGCTACATAATCCAGTAATATGGACGAATCTGAGAATCAAAAGTACAGATCAGATACCCAAATTTGTCCACTAATAAAAAGGTTATTCTATGCCTCTTCTTCCTATCCATGTGTCAGTTTTGTTTGTCTGAATCCTCCAAAAGGAGTATATATATATATTTTTACTACTCCACATCTGTACAGCACTAGACTAGGTGGTCTACAAGTTCTAAATATAAGATTCACCTAAATATAAGATTTTGCAGATATGCTTCTCAGTTTCACACCACACATTTTGCATCAAAGAAGGTCATTGTTTTCTACTTCTATAAGCATCTATCTTAAAAAAAAACCCAAATCAACCTCAAAAAAAAAAGAAGAGCAACGTGAAGTCAAAGTAAGCTTGGCAGCAAAAAAAAAAAAGTTATTTCAAACACGACAAAAAATATTGGAGATCCCTCTCATTTTAATTCATAACTACATGCATAAGCATTTCCTAAAACTGAATTCCAAAACAACTTTGAAGGCCACTGGCAAAATCCAGCAAATTCTGCAACTAATAAAAGAATTATGATAACTACTTGTAATTCTGAAGTTCCATTACAGCTAAAAAGAGAAATCATGACTCATTGTCATCTCAGCATCAGCAAAGATTCTGCATTCCAGCATGTTGCAATAGTGCTGCAAGAAATAGAGTTGGAAGCCAAAGCACCTCTCTAGAAGCACCACTTGAATTAGGCACTGACATTTATATCCCTACTGCCATAATATTAACATTTCACACTGGAAAGCTGCTTAGCATTTACAGAGGAGAGGAATTTATTTTCTGTTACCATTTTCATTGATGTATACGTATATGAACCATAAACTTTACAAAGTAGAAAGACTAACAATGAAAGCAATCCCTCTGACATCCTCTTACCAGGAAGGCAGAATTCCCAACACTGAACCATGTCAGGTAAAACCTAACATATAATGTAGAATAATGACTGTATCCATGTACAATCAGTATTTGCTGAACAACTTAAAAAAGACCAAGACAGGTGCATGCAGGCCGGGCATATTTTGCATGGCCCAGGCAAGGAACTTAAGTTGAAGAACTGTCCTGCTGCCACAGGAGTAGATCACAACAGCAAAGGCACACAACTACCTTATTCCTACTTCCCTCAATATCCCTTAAAGTGTCAGCTTTCCTTGCACTCAACTAAGTAGGGGAGAGAACACTGACCATTTTGGAGAAGAGAGGAAACCAAATTTAGAGGTAAAACCACCTGCTGAGAATGTTCCTGGTGAAAGTAAAATACATAACCTGATGCCAACAGATAAATCAGCAAATGCTCTGTGAAATGCTCTTTAGGGTTAGGTTTCTTGCAAGACTGAAGCATCTCAGATCAGAGGCTAGTTGTAAGTATTTCACAGTAATTGCTAAAAGCTTTAAGAAAACTAAAACCAGCAGCTGCTGTGTTGTGCTGTGAACACAGCCTAATGCACCTCGTGTGCACAGGGTGACTGTGCCAAGTGACAGTCACTCTTGCTGAGTCACAACTGAGCCCACGCCCACCACATTATTCGTGTGCATTGTGCAAACTGAGATGTAAACCAGGCCTGAACCAGCTCACATGAAGGGCCAAAGAACATGTCTGCTATAGGAAGGGAATCCAGGACAGAGTTCTGATTTCTGCTCTGGTGACCTTAGTTCAGAGGCTGCCATCTCAGCAAGGCCAGCACTACAGGGCCTCACCTCAGCTGGGATGCTGAAGTACCATGTCAATATAGGTAAAGCAAAAGATGATGGAACTTTAGTGCCCATTCAAAAGAGTCACAGCCACATGCTTGGCAATGGAAACACTGTGCAAATTGCAAGGTTTATAATAAAAACATACGGTATTTACCAAAATTTTTGAGTAACTCCAGAAAGAAGGAAGAGCGAATTGGTAACATCTATCTTTACTAAGCACAACTGCTGTTCCAGTTGTTTCCATCTTGCCCATAAAGTTCTAGTATGGATGTGATGAGTGTTGTCAGCACTGCTATACACGTGCAGATTAGTCAGTGCATGCACAACAGCCATGTGTCTGATGTGGCTAGTTTGGGGTTTTTTGGTATTGCAAAGGTGGCAACCATACGGCTGAGAAGACCATGCATTACTGCAGAGAACATGTTTGTGTGCAACACATTTCAGCCAGCATTTCAACTCAAAAAAGAAAATAATGTGCTTGGATCAGGAAGTTTATATTTTAGGGCAGCACTGCAATTCTTTAACACAAATACACTTTGCATTTGTCCCTTTGCAGTGTAAAAACAGTTAAAGCATCTTACAAGATAAAAAGATAAATATAGACAAAATTTTCTGCAAGGTAAATTTGAGACTCAGTCCCTAAGCCATACGCTTTTGATTATTTTTAGATTTAAATAGTAGACAGAAAAAATATTTTTACAAACAGAAAATCACAGTAGAAGTAGTTTCATATTTGGATATTTCGGATCTATGTTAGCCGTACATGAGATTTGCCATAATCCTCATCAAATAACATACATAATTCCACTGAAAGTGTGAGGGGTGGGGAGGGTGGTGTTTGAAACAAAATTACAGAACTGCACACCTCTTCTAAATATTCTGTGTGTAATCTGCAATTGCTTACATTTCCCTAGTTCCAGTCTTATGACCATCCCATAAAATCAACAAAAAAGGAATGAAAGGAGACAACATTTCCTCTCAAAAGGACAAAATCTTAGAGATAGATCAAGTACTCTACTAAAATTTGGATTTCGAAAAGAAATGCATAACAGATTAATTACTGAAACAAAGAACATGAAGATTTTTTGCACTTCTCACCAGATCTTAAAAACCACCCATGGATCACATAATCAAGGTACCTCAAACACTAATTGCTTCTCTGCTCTCCCATAAAAATTAATCTCTTCCTCACACTATAGTTCCAGTCCTTCTTTTATATCCTTTTGCACGTCACAGTTTGTGCATTCAAGTCCACAAACGAGAGGAAATTTCAGAAAATTTAACTGCCAATCTTTCATATGCTGTCCCCTAAAAAGAAATTTTAAGCCTTAAATTTGAATTTAAGTAACAAGCATTTGCATCAAAATAAGATGAGATTAAAGCAGAGCTATATAAGTTCACTGGAGTGTTCCATTCAAGAGTATTTAGGTAGAAACACAAGGATGAGACAGCGTGGTCTCTACACATCCGAAAGATGCTAGCAGCTGCTCCATGGACCACAGTTTGACAAAGGCCAGAGATGTGTGTAGCTGTTTGAAATCAAAGTGCTAAGACACAGAAATCCCAAAGTAAGGACACACAACTAAAGTATCAAATCCCTTTAGGCTCAGAGGAAGATCTACAGAGGAAAATATAATTATATTTCATCATTTCACAGGAGTTACACTCAGTCTCCATTCCATGTTCAGAACACAGGTTTCACACCAATTAAGCATTTTGAAATATATTATGTATAAATACCAATTTCTTGTAATTCTTCCATCCCACCCACCCCCTTCACTGCAGAAACTTCATCAGAAAGGTGACATTAGAGTGTCAGCAAATTCATGCTTTCACTCTTGCCTCTCCTGTGCTTGACACTGTGTTGCATCACCACCTGCTTTCTTGGGGCATAGGCTGCAGAAACCAACACCCTGATCCCTTTCAACTTCATTTCTCCTCAGAGTTTTGAAAAGTATTAGTGAAAATGGACAGGAGCCAAATATAGAGAGAATAAAGTGACATAGCTGGAATTCAAGTCACACTTACAAGTGACTTACTGCCCACAGACATGCAAAGCTCAGCAAGTGTAACGCTGAAGTCTGATCACTAAGTGGCCTTTGTGGATGGAGCTGCCTGGACAAAGCAGGCAGGAAGGAGAGCTCTGCATCTGCCTTAGGGTGCTCACCAGCAAGATCCAATTGACACTTCCACACCTCCCTTCCTAAGATGTATTAGTTAGAATCCAAGTATCAAAAAGTGATACAAAGCCTATTCCATCCTCTACACCAAAAATTCCTTGGGAGCAGGTATAAACCCACCACTACTGTCCCAAGAAGTGACAGATTTACTCCTCTTGCACGAAATTACTTTGCAGCACCACACTGACACCAAAGCATTACATCTGCTCAACACGTACGACAAATACAATGAGAATACAAACCATGGCAGTGCCTAATTTCAGTGTCTAAAGCAGTCATGATGAAAGGATCAAGCTGTTACATTTGTGCATTATCAACAGCCAACACTTATGAAGTCATGCTTTTCACTAAGAAAAGGATTAGCAAATACTTGGAGCCTAGACAAATACAGAAGGTTCTCCAACTGTGACTGAAAAAAACTTTGAGGTGAAAAGACAGGGCATGCTTGAAGAATTGGATTTATTAAAAAATTCCCGGAACTAAATCAATCTCTAATACAGGAGAGATTAGTACTTTCAGGGACTGTGTCTGTTAAAGTTAAGAGCTGCACCAACATTTAATTTTAATATAAGTGGTGGATTCTTTCTCATTGGGGGCTGATTTCAGTTTAGCTCAGGGGCTAATACTGAAGACCCATAGCTGAAGACCCCATGAAGCTGAACTATACTTCAATTACAGATAAAAGTAATCAAGTAATCTTATATTTATTCAGTTAGGGGTATACTTTATGTGATCAAAGGCAGCACCTACCATAGGATGAGTTAAATTGTACCAACAGTTTGATGGACTGCACCAATTAGCACTAGATCAATTATTAAAGACAACGTAGACTTTCATGTTCCAGATAGTTACCTGTAGTCACATGAATCCCACTCCAGAACTCAAAATCAAGGATGCATTTTTGAATGTTCTAGTGAGCTATAAGCTTTCAAGCTGGAGATAATGGAAAGCTGGGCAATGTTTTCAGCCTGTGATGATCTGCAGGTTTGACTAGATAGTCCCTCTAGTTAGCTAAAGCTTTTGGTATTAAAAAATAGCTAGGTGATCAGAAATGAAATGCAGACCTACATGGGATAGTCAGAGTCTTGGCAGAAAGAGCAAGAAAAAAACCCAACAAAGAAACAGACCATTGCTTATGTCTTTATTCTTTGAATTTTGATGGCAAGCACCTCTTCCATTGTTTACCTTTTAAATAATTTCATATTTTCCATATTTTTAAAGGCAGCTTATGTAAACAACACCATTCTACCATACTTTAACATAGTAATTATGCTGGCCTGTGAATGACACATTGAATTGAGAAACTGCATTCTTGCTGTTATCACCATAATGTCCCTATATTAGTGTAAAACTCACTTTCAGTACCTTTCATGAATTTTGAGCTGCTTTAGTGAGGGTCTCCAGCCAAGCCTTAGAAAATGTGTATGCCTCCATCCCTTGAAGGGGGAAAATACACAGTTAAGGCAAGTTTATCAAGCATACAAATGTAACCTCTTCATCATAGTGAAAATCTTACAGCAGGTCTTAACACAAAAGCATGTACACAGACTTCAAGGCCTGATCAGGCACACCCATCTAGCCCAGCATCCTAAACCCAAGTGAGCTATAATGGAACCTAAAGGCATGGACACAGGCAAGGAAAAGCATACACACACCAACACTTTGCCAGGACATGCTCTCCATTTCTAGTTTCCCCAAGAACAGGTCTTGGGACACCCCAAGGTGTCAAAGGCATAAGACCTGCCCCAAAATATCCTGCCCAGCCTCTGGTTGCTAAAGAGAGTCACATACACACCAAGCCCAGAAGTCTATCTTTTAAATATTATAAGCAGCACTAAAAACCAACGTTGGGAAGCTGAACCAAACACCTGAACTTAGATGTCTGTTTTGACAGTGAATCCTGCTCTCGGTGTTTTGAGCAAGGTTTTCCTGCAAATCTTCACAATCCATTTGAGCATTGCCTTATCCTCACTAACACTGCATCATTAGCTGGCTCAGTATTCAGTCATTTACACAGAAATTTTGATTTCTGGCAGCTTAAGAAACTGCCTCAGATGTATCCATATTAAGTGTAAACAGCCAAAGGTTTAAAAGTTGTAGCTTTTCAATGGTTACAGTGTTAGGATATTCTAACTGCTGTAGTAATGATGTACGTATAAAGAATTATTAGTAACTACCCTAGGTACAGGTGTGAGGAACAGAAGCTACGCTCCAAAGCATTTCTCCTGATTGTGAGTGCCTAGAAAATTACCACTTGTGTCAGCACATCTGAGTTCTTTCACAGGTTCTGTTACAACTGCTTAATGCCACACCGGAGGGAAAAAAAAGTACCTCAAAGTACTGCTTCCACACAGAATTTTAAGTCTTAGCCCACAAATAAAATTAACTGTCCTTCAAACATAAAACATGTTTCAATCTCAGAGAGAGGAGAATAGAATAATTAATAACAGCTAGAATATTTGGATAATGCTAGACAACTAAAAGTCATGTAATATGACTTTTATTGAGATAAATTACTCTTTAGGAGCTAGTACAGTCCTTGTAAAAGTAGATGTGGTATTTATTTCAATCAAGTATTTCCAGCATAATTTCTTTTCCCCTAATGCTCAAATCATCTATCTTTCCTAAAGCCTGACCATACAATCCAGCTGAGACAGATTCCAAGATTATCCCAGGTAAGTACCTTGTCAGGAAAGCTAAATCACAACCCCCAATATCCAAGCAGGTTTTACTTCTAGTTGAAAATCCATGTAACAACTTCCTATAATAATAACAGGTTTGTGATCAAGATTCCCATCTTACATTAAGATGTTTAAGATTTACTTGACATAATTTTGAACCCAGTGACTGTGCCCCTCTGTATATGTATATTCTACAATAAATGCTGTGCACAAAGCTATACTGAGGTCTGAGAAACACTTGGGAAATTTCCTGCTCCAAATATTCCTCTGTTTCCACCTGAGGATATTTTGCCATCACCACTGTCACTCATTATTTACTCATTGCCACAGGTATTCCACCTTTATGTAGCTCTAACACGGAGTGTAAGCATCTAGGAGATAAGTATTCACCTCAGCCCTCATGACACTCCATGAATAGGAACTAAATGGAAAGACAAGTACTTTACAGCCACAGGTTTTGAGTTCTTGGATATAAACAACTTCTGATTTAACCATGTCAATGTGTCCCATTCACATTTTTTTATTACTCCAACATTGGTCTTACCAACTGTAGAGAGCCTTTCTGTAGGCTCTTGAGTCTCCCCATCAATGCAGGCACTGCTATCATAATGACTTATTTTCCCTTGGGGAATTTTATGAGCATCTGTTTTTTGATGGCTGTTTACAATGATCCCTATATTCTCCTCTGTCAAAACTTTTGCAGAAGACCATCATGCCTTCCAGTATGCCAGCCTGAGAGTCTTCATTTCTATGTACTCCCATTTTGGCTTGTGGTACTTTTTGGAAAAGTTGTTTTCATCACGTCTCAAAGGGAAAAATCACTCATCTTTCATGCACCCTGTGATATTCAGTGAAATGCTAAGACATGAAGCTGCCCATCTTATACTGACTGCTAAAGAGAAATCTGAAAAAGAGATCTAAATTTTCATTGAAGAAGGCTTACAAGAGAAACAAAAAAATCAAGTTATACAATTTAACAAGGAAAGGAAAGATTAGGCTAAACCAGCTGTGATATTACACCCCTGAGCCTTAAGCTAGGTAAGCCTTAAATAGGTTTTCAAATATCTTCTGCAGGAAAGGCAAAAAGGCCTTAATTCTGCTCAGGGCAGTGACTTCCAGAGGGAGAATTTGTTGGGGTGCTTTAAGGAAAGTAAAATTGTTCTGTTCTGAGCAACTATGCAAAGCAATATTCTAGAAAAAAGAAACTAACTAAGAACAGCAGTGGAATAAGTAGAACCTGTTGATTATTATGCATTTACAAAAAAAAATTTAGTGAAGTGACATTGACTAACAAAACAAATCAATGCAAGGTAGAAACCACTTTCTAAACCCTATTTTATTATTCAGCTTCGATTGCAATGTTGCAAGCCTTGATTTGGGAAAGGGTTGCAAGCAGATGGTGAATGAGGAATTCTGGAAACATCTCCTCAAATTTACTTAAGTCTTCTTTACTAGAGTATTCTACATCAGCAACAAATCCAAGCAAACGCCAATACAGGCATATACACTTAAAGTTTATTGTACATTTAGCTGCTTTTAAAAAAAAAAAATCAGCTACACATGATATTTGCCCATAATTCCAGACTGAATGCAACTGATTCCTACCACACAGGAGACTTAATCTATGCCAAAAATTGTATTTCATTAAGAAAATGATATTATGGAGCATCTGAGATCATGTAACAGACAAAACAGAATGCCAGAGAAATTTTAACTGCCAGTACCCCACAGTGACTGCCTGATTATTTGCAGATGGGATATGGAAAAATTGTGAAATTATTGGAATTTTGAGTCCTGTACGAGAGCATTACTTCAGACTGGATGTGTCATGGCAAATATCTATTATAATTTGAATACATTCTTAGATTGTGCTTTCCATGCTTAGAACTGGCTATGCTTTCTTCTTTATACTTATTAACTGAAAAAGACTGCATTCTTCAAAGCCCAAAACAAAACCCTTAGGTGATAGCACAAACAGTGCCAGTAAGTCAACTGTCAATACTGATCGTATTTATCCAATAATTAAACTAAAAACTAATTTAAATCAATCTCCTTTGTAAAGCCAACTGTTCAACAAGCACAACAATTGGTCTAGGATCAATCAGTGAACATGAGATCAATTAAAACCAGCTTAAGTTTTTGTAGGAGGACAATTCACACAACTTGAGTTAGATGTCTATTCATTTCAGTACTCTCACAATGCAGCCCTTAAGCTCTGTTGTAAAGCAGAAATACCACTATCACCCTCCGCTGTCTAGCCAGCACTCTAAGTAGTTCCACATTTAATTAAAGACACAGTATACCCTTTGTTAGCACAGATAGTCTGGTCACTTTAAAGGACTGCTATCGTTTTAGCCACACACACATAAATTAAACTCTGGAAACCATCAAAACCAAACTGCCTTACAATTTTATTTGTACCTACTCTGAAGGGGATATACGCATGAAAGTGCAAACTATTTTCTTCTCACAGTTTTATTATTATTTGTAGCAGCTTAACATTGGAGATTATTTGTCCACTTCCAAATAAGACCACTAAAAGTGCAATTCTTTCAGAAATACAGATTTCTCGGCTTGAGCCACCTGATTTTCAGCTAACTTTAGAAATGTGAAGGGGATGCACGGCCGAGAAAATAACATGAAAAGGGATAGAAAAATAATTCAGAATATGTGGATAATAAAACATTTTATAAATGAGGTGAACCTCCCCACCTCTCTCTCTCTTTAAAAAAAAAAAAAAAAAAAAAGTTTAAAAAAAGCTGGCCAGGCTGCTGCCAGGCGAAGGCGCTGCAGTAACCTCTCCGTCCACACGGGAGCTGTACTGGCACATGCACCGCTCCGGCATCCCGACACAGGCGTTTAGGAGGTGAAGCCCCAACGCACCGTTTATGCCTTTTCCTCAGAGGGATCTGTACGTTTTCAGCAAGCTGGCGGCACAGAAATCCCCCGGCGCTGGGCAAGGCGCGGTGCGCTCCAAGCCCCGCGGGAGCGGCGCGGCGGTGCCGGGGGATGCGAGGGGAGAAGCCGCCTCCCTGCCGCGGGAGCGTCCACAGAAAGCAGCCTCAAAGTCCGTCCCACGGACACGCGACTCTTAACTGCGCGGGCTAGCAGTGATCCCCGGCAGCTGCGAGCCGCTGGACGAGGAGCGACGGCGACATCAGCGACGTCCCCTGCGGCCCCTCCCGCGTGGGCAGCTCCCAGCGAGACCCCGGCTCCCCCGGCCCCGGGGGGAGGGCACGCCGTGGGGGCCGGGGGCCGTGCCCCTACCGCTCGACATTCTCGTCCCCGGCTGCCCCGAGCTCCGGCCGGTCCCTTCCCATCGGAGCTCACGTCCACGCCGCTCCTCCTGCTCCCGGCTCGACCTCGGCAGCAGGACCGCGGCGAGCGGCCCCGCGGAGCGGTCGCCACGCCGGCACGGCCCCGTGCCCCCGGGCTCGCCCCCGCTGCCGCCCCACGAGCCGGAGCGCGGCTCACCTGCCGGAGAGCGGCCCTTCCCCGCGGGCGCTCCGCCGCTGCCCCGGCCGGCGTGCCCCGTGAGCAGCCGGCGCCACTCACCTCTTTTGCTGCGTCTCCAGCGGCCGGGCTGGCAGTGGCCGTAATCCATGCAGTTCAGGATGACCAAGGCAAAGGAGAAGAGGCGAAACTGCATCCTGGGCCGCTGGGGTGGGCAGCCTCCTCCGGCGGCAGCGAGGGGCGGCGAGGCCGGCGGCGTGCGGGGCGAGGAGGGGCCGGCGGAGGGTCGCGGGGCAGCGGCTGCCGCTGGGGACCGCAGGAGTTTACGCGCTTCTTGCCGCCCTTCTCGGGCGCTGCGAACTCACCGCCGCTTCCAGCATCTCCTCTGTGCTGCGGGGAGACAGAGGTGAAAAGCTCGGACCCGGGCTCTCCTGGTCCTCCACCGCTCTGGCTCTCCCCAGAAACAAACAAACAGAGAAAAATCACAGCCCGTATCGGGGCAGGAGCGGGGCCGCGGAGCGCAGTTACCGAGAGCCCCGAGCGTGTCCCACGGCGGCGGGCGAGCGCTGCCGCCGGCCCCCGCGCCCCGGGACGGGCTGTCAGCCGGGGGACAGCGCAATTTATCCCGGC
>VWZP01002147.1:336214-487312 GCA_013396995.1 Dicaeum eximium | reverse complement strand
CTGCCCCCAGCACTCGAGGTGAGGCTGCCCCAGAGCAGAGCAGGACAGTCCCCTCCCTTTCCCAGCTGGTGATGCTGTGCCTGATGTACCCCAGGGCACACCTGGCCCTCCTGGCTGCCAGGGCACTGCTGACTTGTGTTCAACTTGCCATTGACCAGGACCCTCGGGTCCCTTTCCATGGCCCTGCTCTCCAGGATCTCATTCCCCACTCTGTACCTGCATCCAGGGTTGCTGCATCCCAGGAGCTGTATCCAGCACTGTCCCTGGGTGAACTGCATGTGGTTGGTGATTGCCCAGTTCTATAATTTGCTGAGGTCTCTCTGTGGGGACTCCCTGCCTTCATGGGGCTCAAGAGCTCCTTCCAGGTTTGCACTGTCTGAGAACTGGCTCAGTGCCCCTTCCAGTCCCAAGTCATTTATGAAGATGTTGAAGAGCACAGGGACAGGTCTCCAGTCTGATGTCACCCCATGAGAGTACATGCACTTGAATTCTCAAATTTCAATTCTGTCTTGTTTGGATGTGATCTACTTGGAGCAAAAAGCAGTGGGCACAGAAGATGTCTAAGGCCAGGACAATAGGATCACAGCTAGATATAGTTTTGTGAGGAAACCATCCTGCTAACTCTTTATCCAAAATGACCACTGCCTGCCCGGAGGAGGTCTGGAGAAAGGTAAATGGCATTATCCCTGGAAGGGACAGGAGCAGGAGCTGTTGCCAAGCCAGCAGCAGGGCATCCAGCAGCTGCCAAAATAAAGGAAACCACAGCTTACAACTGTAAAATCAGCCATTATTAAAAGGGAATATGGAAAAAGGGGAGAAGTTTTGAAAAGCTTATGTAAGTTTACGGGGAGGGAAGGTAGCAAATCATGCTTAACAGTGGCAGTAGCAGCAATAGAGTAGAAGCATGAAACTCTTGGCAAGATTTAGAGCAGATTTTTCCATTCCACTGATGTTTTTCTCACTCTCTCTAGCCATATATCATCCTTACATTAAAGTTTGCTCCTGAAAACTGCTTTGTTCTGAAAAGACCCTTTGCTCCTGTAAAATGCAAAATGCAAACTACCTTTAATGAAGATGATTCCTTCAGGACCCCTTCCATTCATGTTTCGACTCAGGGATGATTCAGATGTTCACAACAGACACAAGATGTTACTCCATCTTCAGAGGACTCATCAAACCAAGCTTTCTTTCAGACCTGCATTAGAACTCAGCCCTGTCCTGTCCTGTGCCATATCCTGGCCACAATCATATTGAAATTGCTGGGAGAAATTTATTTTGAACATTTCCAACTATTGTTCTTGTGTGTATGGTTTGTACTAGGGGACACCTTGGACCCATGTCAGGCCAGCCTTGGAGAATACACTCCTAGGAATTTCTGGGGCCTGACTTTGGCTCTGGCACAGCTGCATTGCCATGTAAGAGTTTTGTATTAAATCTGGGTATGTTGCAGTGTTTGGTACTGGCACATTTCCATTCAGGGGTCTCATGTAGGAAGAAATTATCACAGAATCACAGGGTGGCTGAGGTTGGAATGGACCTCTGAAAGTCACCTGCTCCAACCTCCCTGTTCATGTAGCAACAGCTGTTTGCCCAGATGGCTTTTGAGTATGTCCAAGAAACACTTTGGGCAACCTGTGTTTGATCATACTCAGAGTAAAAAATTTTGATCTGTTCCAGTGTTTGATCATATTCAGAATAAAAAAAGTGAGGGGTTTTGTGTTCAGACTGATTTTAGCTTTTTAGCTTTGTGACCACTACCTCTCAACCTGTCACCAGAGACCACTGGAAAGATTGGCTTTCTCTTCTTCATCCTGTCCCAGGAGTTATTTATTTATACATATGAATAAGATCCCCCTGGGCCTTCTCTTTTGCAGACTGAGCAGTCCCAGCTTTCTTGGCCTCTTCTCCCAAATGAGATGCTTTAGTCCCTCTCTGCTGGGCTCACTCCAGCAAGTCCATGCCTCTCTTGAACTGGGAAATGAGTGGTGGGTCTTCTGAGCTGACACAGAAAGGCCAAGTGATATCAACCCTTGTTTTGAGGTGTCAGGTCTGAGACTGCTCAGGAAGCCTGAGGACAAAAAATCTGACCCTGGCTGGGGACAGCCTAATGAGGCTGATAAACTGTCATGACTGTACAATCCCAGACCCAGCAGAACAGAGGCCATAAAAATTATATTACAAATATTATTTTAACATCTAACCCGGTAGTGTTGTTTACACTAGGTGAGAGATTTGGCTGAGGTAGCTGCAGCTTGTTTAATTAAATGCCAAATTGTCAACAACTGTTTTTCCATTTGACTCTGCAACATACACAACATAATAACTTTCATGATTGGCTTTTTCAGCCTTACAGCAAGATACTCTCTAAGTGGAGAGTTTTTTGTATGTATATATGTTAAAACCCAAACTATACACATCATACATGTTCAGTGTGAGACTGTGGACAGAAAAATCCTGCAATATTTTGTAACTTGTTCAAACAAAAAGTAGAACAAAGCCACCCTTTGAGTAAACCACCTGAAGTAAGCAATTAGCATAGCTTTGCTAAGAATGATTCCTGTTGCAGACATCTCTTATCTCAGATACCACTAGCTGATACCTCAGCTTAAAATAAATCCACTTTGTCACTTTGTTTACACTGCTTGAGCATTTTTGTTATATCAAAGCTTTTCCATAAACTGCATCATATTGTATACAAGGTATAGAAAGCATCTGTGTTGGGGTTACTGGACTCCCAAACAATAGATTGTTTCTTTTTCTTGGATATAGCTGGTTTGCCTTGAAAAAAACACTTAAACATTGATTATAAGGGAGCAATTATCAAACCTCATGGGGCAGACCTGATCCAAAAATTATTTAGGAATTGCAAAATCAGAAAAGCCCCTAGTGCCCTGTGAGAGGTGAGATGTTAAGGTTCAAATCCTTGTTCTAAAATCAGGAAAAAGAGGGATGTAAGCCTGGTGCTAAATGTCCTGGGCATGCACTCAGGCTATACAGCTGACAAATCCCTCTTCATCTTCTTTGTTTGTTTTCCTGATAGGACAGGTCTCAGAGACTCCTCACTGGGTAGGATGGACTCCAGGAAAAGGAACACAACTTCAGCTCCTGCAAAGTTTATCCTGCATGTATGAAATTGGGCATTTAGCCATCTGGGGAATTCAGGAGTCTCAAGGGTTAGATTGCAGGTGTAGAAGGCATAGCAGATTTAAATTTTGGATGTAGGGACCTGAAAATGAAGCTATTTTCTATCACTAATTCAGCCTGTGGGGTGATGACAGTTGGAGTTTACAAAGATATTCCCCACTAATTGTAATCCCACTGCCTGGCTGAAGAAAGGTGGTTGAATAACGTGGTTTTATGCATTTCTGCCCATGAAACTAACTAACATAACCTTTTTTGCAAACTAACACATCTCGTCCTTCTGGTTTTTTTATCAGTAACTCTTGTTGAAACAAAAGATTATACAACATAATTCTCTCAGTTTTAGATCTGAAGTAAGATCTGAGTAAGATCTTAGAAGATCTTACTCTTAGATCTTTAGAAGATCTGAGTAAATACTGCAGGAAACCTGTCACAGACTTGATGCCAGACATAAAAGTATAGATAGCTTTGCTTTTCACCTGAAAGCAAGACAATTTTGGGAACACAGTGTGCCTAGGGCAATACTGCTGTAGGAATACAGCACATCCTTACTTTCTGATATTTACAGGGCAATCCCAACATTGCTATAGTTTAGGGAGTTTTTAACACACAGATTAAGCCTGTCCTGCAGGTGAAACTCCAAGGATAAGCCAGCAGAGAGCTGCCAGCAGAGCACCAGGGGTTTGGGATGCACCATGGGCTGTGCACACCTGCTGAGAACACACAGGCATTCCTGGGATTCTGCATCTGCAACAAGTCCTGCAACACAGCATCCTCAGTGCTACTCATATCTTTATGAGTTAGCCTGGGGCTATTTACTAAAACTTTTAGGGGCAGATCAGGAGAATGTAAAGAACAGGCTTAAGGCCCTAATTTTTCAGTGAACTTTGTACCTTTTCCATTTATAATTTTGACAGATGCATCTGGAAGCACCATGAAGAAGGATCTTGAAAGCAGGTCTGGAGTTGGAAGCTCCTGACTAACACAACATTTCTAGTTCCATATTCCAGGACATTTGACAGCATCAAGACACACAAGCCACCTATAGTGCTTGGAACAACTATGCTCTGGAAATTTTTATCCTCATTTTAGATCAGTCTAGCAATAATAAATTGATTCTTAAGGTTCCTGGCAGGCTGCCCCAACGATTCTGAAGAATCATTCAGCCAGACTTCTCCTCTAGCTCAGGGAGGTTTGGACTGCAGGGACTTCTTGCTCTCAGCCATCCCCACATTATGTTATTTATTTGTGGCATTTTGTATAAGATCTCCTGTGCAAATTAGAGCTTGGAGGCTTTGTCCAGTGGATAGCAAGAGCTGCAGTGTGCCATTCCTCCAGTGGCAAGCCTTCTTCCCTGTCACTCAATAAATCACCGTTCCAAACATGAGAGAAAAAATATAAATATGTTGGAAATTTAAAATTGGATATTTTCTGTCATTCTTCTCTCATCACAAATAAACCAAAAAGAAAAGAAAGATGCTTGTGGTACCAGAAGCCTTTGGATTGTCATAAATACTAACCAAAACCTCCGATAAGCTGCCAACCAGACTCCTTCCCTCAAGTTTATTATTCCATTTCTGTTTCTGCCATGTAACTCCTCAACTGTAATATTTCCATGCAAACAGCATGGTGTGTCCAAAATATCTTATCTTATATTAGGGAGAAAACAATTTTTTTTTCAGGGAGAACACTGTATCTTTTCCCCATATGGCTACAACTGTGCAAACCCAAAATGGTTTCTCTCTTGGCAGGCAGGCAGGATACCTAATGAGCCAATACACAGAAAACAGACAAAATTAAGAGACAAACAGCAGAGCATATTTCATCCTCTTTCTTTTCCCATCATGTTTTGTCCAGGTTTTATGTCCCAGTTATTACCACTAACACCAACAAGTATTTAGAAATTACATTTCAACCACTGTCATTGGCTGATATGCCCCATCCACTGATGCAAATTTTATACTGCTCCCCCATATTTGTGGCTATCTGGAATTTTTATCTTGTCTGTATCTCTGTTCTAATTTCTTCCTAACTTTGCCTAGTACTTTTTGATTCTTCTTATTTGACAGCTTTTTTCTCTTTTGCATAACATGCTCTATGTTGCTTCACACTGTCATTTTACTTTCCTCAGGCTCCTCCTCCCTTTGCCTTCTCCTGTTTCTTTAGACATCCTTTTTAAACACTCTTCTGGAGTAGAGATTTCTCCCGTGACTTCCCTTCACAGCCTTTATCTTTACTCCCTTATATGGGTCCATAAAAATTCCTCAATTTGAGAACACTACAGATGGAAAAACCCAGAGGGGGAAAATACTGCATCTCAAATTCCCTGCTGCTCCAGAATCAGTGATGTTGAGTTGATGGTTCCTGCACTACAGATATTTAATGGATGGATGGATGCCACTTGTTACCTAGAGGGAGCCTGCAGCTGATGGATATCCCCTTATATCCCCTTTTCTCACAAGTGTAGCACCAATAGAGAGAGGGAAGGGGAGGGCTGTGCTGGCTCTCTCCATGGGGCCAACTCAGAAGCTGTAGGGGGAGTGAAGATAGAGAACATGGTGGGGTACTGGAATATGTGGCCTGAAACTAACACCACATGTATCTCTTTGTGGCTCCCTCTGCCTACACATACAATAGTCCTGCTGAATCTGACTCTATTCAAGAGCAAAGCATAAACATGATAACTTATTAATAATGTTGAATATCTGATTTTTCCTTTCTTTCCCCCCAGGAAAACACTTAGTATTTTATCAGCTTTCAGTTCTGTTCACTTCTAACAAGTTTTTTAGGGGGATTTTTTTTTCCTTGAGCTGGTTTTGGTGGTGAGTAGGAGCGAAGAAAGAAATTCAATAAGCCTGCAGGCAATTGCTGTATTGGCAGTGTGTATTGCTTTTCATTTTGGAATTGGCATGAAGGCCCTCCAAGTAACATAAGCTCTCCTTTTTGAGAGAATTGACAGATAAATTATATACACAAGATGCAGTCGGATAGTTTTTGGGGGGATGAGGATTGAGTGAAGTCAAAATGGAAAGCTCATTTCACATCAGGGATATTCCTTCACTGTGTTATTGACACAAGGCAACTTTGATCCAAAAGGCTCCTGTAGCACTCCACTAGATGTAGCCAGAATTTGAAATGATGTGGCTAAATTAAGTCCCTCAATCTATAGCTGGCTATACGAGTAACAACTCAATAATCACAAGTGTTTGACCTCTCATAAATTCTGTTTACTTGGCAGGGACACTGCAAATTATTAGTGTCTTTAAGATGTGTATATAGTTATAGTTTAAACTCTGTATTTGTTGAAAACACTCATTGAATTTGTCCAGGAAACAAATATCTAACCTTGCTGAAAGCCAAAATAGATGAGTGTTCTTGCTACTTTTAACCTAATTTGAACCTCCTGGAGACTCACAGAAATTATCTGACATTTCCTATTCTGGGTGACATTTGCTTTATATTCAAATCATACAAAATATTGGATTATATTTTTCCTACTAATAACTTCCAATAAGTGTTTTCAAAGCTTTGGAAGCTGACTACCCTGAGTGAGTTTCAGATCCTTCAGGGAGACTTATAAGGCGCTATGAAGTGTGGAACAGGGAAGAAAAGAAGTTGAAATAAGCCTCTCCCTACATATGCAGTAAGGAAGGCACAGCACAAAAGAAATAGTATTAGTTAGGTCAAAAAAAACCCTATGGAAAAGAAACAAACAGGTTCTTCTCTGTTCTATACACTGATCAAACTTTAAAATTTCCTGTATTGCAAACAAAATTTCTTTGTTTAAATTCATTAGAAAAAGGGTTTTTACATTGAGGAAATAATACAACACAAGGTTTGTGTAAGTGAGAAGGAGGAACTGCATTTTGATGTAGGATAAACTATTACTATCTAAATGTCATCACCTTTTGTCTCTTCAAAAATACATCATTGGAGGAAGAAATGCACCTTAAAGCAGTACAAATAGGGGAAAAAAAGCCAAATTATGCATTATGCAAACAATTATTATCAAATAACACAACGCATTTCTGTGGGCCCTATTGTAAAATATGAAAACATACAGAAATAATTAGCACCCCAAAACTCCAAAGAGGAATTTTGACTTCTAATTTCTAAGAGGGAACATAAAGCAAAGATTTCTTTGCCCTGAGACTAAACAAGAAATCTCTGTCCAAGCCATACGTAGAATCTTGATCCTTCTGCAGGCAGCCTCACTGTTCAGTCACAGGGTGAATACTTCTACACGTTCAGTGAATGGCCCTTTGGCACAGCACAATATTTCCTTAAATACCATCACTTCTGATCTCTGCAGGAACACAATTCAGCCTTCTCAACATGGGTATAAACAGATAATTGTCTTAAACAATTGCTTCCACATGGCCTCCCCAGGGTCCTTGTAAGAGGGATATCATCTGCGTGTTCCCAACTCTTACAAACTCACAGCGCAGTTTAGAGCCTGTGGCCACTTCAGCCAGGGCAGCTGGAGCTGAGCAGCATGGCCAGCACCTTTCCAGACTGCTACTGCAGTGTGTGCAAGCCCTCACAAGCACCTCATTTTTTTTTAAGGCAAATTCTTACATTTACAGTAGATGTTCACTGCAACGAGAAGTTCAATCTGCTGAAACAAGCTTAAACTTTTATATTCTTTGTGTTAAAATTTCTCTTCATGGCCCTAGCATATTCATTCACCTAGCATATTCAGGGTTGGTTAGCTCCAGAATATGAGATCCAAAGTGACAATAATCTAATCCATAGATCCTTTAAATGGCATAAACTGTGGAATGTGTATACTGCATTATGATTTATGATTTCACCTGTTGCTATAAAAAAAAAGTTCAGCTTTGTCCAGTGGCCATGGTGTGCATATGAACACAGACCCTCACACAAGATACTTTGGAACACAGTGGATGGAGAAGTTTAGACTTTTTCACTTGCACAGGGCAGATGGGTGAGTCCTACCATGCAGCCTATTTTTTTACAAGGGAAGATATGGACTATTCATTATGTCCAAGATATGGACCCTTAATTTACAAAATCCTCCTATCACTGAGAATGCACTGAGCAAGAAACAAACAGATTATTTCTGAAGATGTGTGTGATGTGAAGTCAAGAAAGATGTGGTTATGTGGCCTATTCCTCTGCCCAAGCTGCTAAGAAACCATAGCCATTCTCTCTGTGAAACAACTAATGGAGCATTTTTAGAGAGCTGTACCATCAGTGGTGGTTTTGTTCTTAGCAAAGCATTGCTCATTTCACAAAATGAAAGCATTCATTAGGAGGCTTGCAGATTCACATTTTCACATCTTTGAATTACACTTCATTTAGTCAGGGTTGCATGATACAACTAAAGAAGGAAGTTATTTTACAGCTGGTCAGCTGGCTACTCATACATGGCAAGGAACTTGTTGCACAATTTGGCTCCTATTGCCAGTTTTCATCCTTTCTAAGGACCTTCTGTTCATGAATCCAGCTGCAGGGAGCCGACACACACCTCCCACAGTTGCTGGGTAGCCTGTTCTTGGTAATGATCACCTCACCGTGCTGTTAGCCCCCTCTGACAGCCTCCCAAGTCTTGTTCTAGGGATGACTTATTGTCATCTTGTCTATTTATAAAGATAGGTCATACACCAAAGCCTCTGCTGAGTTACAAAATGATCATGGAAAACCAATTTTAAGCCCCTCTGTGCTCTTGGCGTTTTCTGTTGATCTCCTACGTTTGCTGATTCCTCATTCTGACTCACAACAACTCCAGCAGTCAGTGCTCTTTGTTGGCACAACAGAGACTTAGGCTATAAAACCTAGTGACGACTTGGAGTACAAAATATGTCTGTCTTTCCAAGCTGCAGGTGGGATTTAGTTTAAACTCTTATTTTAATGCACAGCTTACAGTCATCTGATTTTGCTTCCCTCCTGGATATTAGAGGTTACATAAACATTGCAGGGAAGATTGGAAGTCCCTCGTGCAGTTCTTCCACTCTCACACGCTATCAAAGGAGCCCTTTACCAGAAGCAGCACTGTTGCCTCACCACAACGCTCCTGTTAAAGATCCTTGAATGGCTTTTGCAGGGTTTATTTCTGATGGCATTTCTACAATGGGAATTGTGATTTATTGAAACTATTAAAATTTTCTTAAAATAATTACAAACATGGCAACTCATCTTCTCTAAGTAGGATAGATGAAATATTTTAACCCCCAGACAACCCTATCTTTACATGTTACTGTCAATTAAAGAGAAAATATTCTCCAAAAGAGGGAAAAGTTGATATTATAGCATTGTATCTGCTCAAAAAAAAAATGAACTTCATTTTAAAAGAGTCTTTGGAGTAGAAGTACAAAATTTCTCCATCTTTCACCCTTCATCCCTTCTCCATTCCAAAACTAAAGGAAAGAGAAGGAAGTCTTAAAACAGTCTTCTTTCCTCTCCCATTTCCAAGGCTTCTTTTAGCAGTTACTACAAACATTTTTTTGCAAAAGCAAAGCCAAAACAAGAGGCATGAAGTAGACCTTATCTTCATGTAATTTAGAGAACAACCATTCTTGGATGTTTATAAAATATTGCTACTAATGAGATTGCTAAAGCTTAGTCAATGGAAAGTTACGACACAATTTGCAATTGCCGTGCTTGAACAAAGTTTTATCTACTGCCAACCTACTGCAAACTCACACTCTGGCCAGCTTTGCCTGAGAACAAACTTTGCCTTCCCCTTCTGCTCTCCCCTGCCTGTGTAATTCCATCATAACTCAGTTATTTGTGAAGGTGTCCGGACTGCCCAGGCAGGGAAGACAGGACATTCTCCAAAACCACGCTGACATCCCAGCCAAGCGCACATTCCGCCACACAGAAAAGCGCTCGGGTGACCGCTGGCAGAGACAAGGGCTGCTGCAGCACCATCAGGAGAGCCCATGACAGGGCTTGTTCTTTCATTTCTTGTTTTAAAGAGTGACAAGAACATTTTCTAAACTTCCCCTAAGCAGAGATGAGGGGTACTGACAGAAGTACTAAAAATAAGTAATTTGCTTAAAACTTTTTCCATCTAAAATTGCAATTTCAGAAAATGGGAAGCATTACATACAATACAATTGCATCTACCTTACATGTCACCAGTGAATAGTTTGTTCTGAATCTTACATCCATTATATGATTTCTATTTTAGTAAACTGACTAGCAAGTGTCTCTTCTGCAAATCACTATGAATTATTTTGAAATATTGTCCTGAAACGCACCTGTGTACTATAACTGACAGTGATGACAGCACCTGGATTTAAATGACAGTGTAAAACCAAGAAACTACTTGCTTGCCACCCTCCTTAAAAAAAATCAGAACCAACCCACAAAGCAATAGTCTTACATCCACAAGTTGAATGAACTTCACCCTTTGAGCTTCCTAAGAAGAACAAATAAAAAGTAATGATTGTTTCTTTATTAATGTGAAGGTCATAAAAGTGTTGGGGTTTGTGAGCTGGACTGAAATCTTTAATGGGAGAGACCCTCTAACACACAGCATTGTCATGGTGCAAGAATTAAAGTGTAGAGATGACAAAGGTATTTTGTTGCTCAATACAGGAGGAACTGTTATTGTTTTGAACTGAAGTCTTGCTTTAAGGCTTTCACATTTACACAACATTCTCAAGCCTAAAAACTTCATGGAACTGACATGACACAAAGCTACCAAGCATTGCAGTAGGTGCTACAATCTGCAGGTACCTTTCCTGTGCCTACACAGCTGGTACAAGAAAGGTCCAAAACAGAGAACAGAAAGCTGTAACACCACACCATCTCACTCTTGCGATGAGATTATTTAAAATCTGTACTTTTAAGTAAGTTCTTCCAGTCAAAGGAAAAGCTGCATGTGGGCTCTTTCCCTGCTGTTTACAAAGAAACATTCCTATTTTATCTCACTTAAAAATTCTTTAATTATTACACAACTGCACTTCTATGATTGTGTTAACAGGGAACATGGCTATTACACAATCTGGACTGTTCTGAAGTGACTGTTTTGGGGCTCTAACAATATAGAGTGAATCTACAGATTGCAATTTAATCAATCCCTTGACAGAAAACTCGGGGAATAAGGAACTTGGCATAGTGCATGCTCAGCCTTTGGAAACTCTTCTCCAAAAGCTACTTTTTAACTTCAGCTGTGTTTCAGGCTCTTCAACCCCATCCTAGGAACCAATCCTATACATAAAGTGACTCCTTGTGCTGTAGACCAGATTTCTTGCAGCATGGTTATAGCAATCTGCTCTTAACTGCTTATTGCTACCACTTTTTAAAATTCCAGTTGTTCAGCCAGGGAAGGTACCTTTGAAGGCCAGAGTTCAGTTCCCTCCTCAAAGCAGGTTTAGGTCTATCAGGGTGCTGAGGTACTTAGTAAATCCAAAGGTGAAGACTGCATATCCTTTCTGGGTGACTGCTTCTAGTGCCTGATGACCTTCTAGGTAATAAAACTAAAAATATTGTTATTCCCACTTAAATCTAACTGGATTTTTCCCATGTTTTAATTTGTGTCCATTGCCACTGATCCTGTCTCCATGCAGCCTAAAGTCTTCTTGTGACTCTTCCCAGAACCACAACAGTAAAAACTGTTAGCCTTAAGGCTGAACATCACTGACTGTTTTTGCTTTCCCAGGCAACAGTCAATTCCAAACAGTAAGCAGGAGTGTTGGCAAGCTGAAACAACCTTACACAAGTAGATGAATCCCAGAACTTTAAGAGTTAAGAGGGAAACAGGCACAAAGCTGGAACAAGCTGAAGGTGAGTCATTGGTGTTTCCCTCAACCCAAAACTGTATGCAGTGATAATGCCTCTTCCTTTCCAACATCCACACTACTCACCTCAGTGATCAGCCACTACACTTGACAGAACTCAGAAAAAGGATCTGTGATTTTGTCTTAAAGACACTAAAGCATATTCTGCAGTACAAAGATGCTAAGGAAAGCCAGCGTGAAATAGTAGTTGAAAACCCCGGAAATTTACAAACTCCCTCCAAAATGCAGACAGCTGAACCAGAGTTTTGTTCCCTTATGTTTGCATCACCCATGTGAAGAACTTCAAATTTCAGAATGAAATATTTAAACCATATGTAGCTGACTCATCAGGCCTTTTGTAATCCTCCCTCCTAACCAAAACTACTCCAGCAAGTTTACAACACAGGGCAAGATTAAAAATATTATTTCAAACAGGAAAAATTCTGAAGCATGAACACAAGGGGTCTACTCAAATTATTCTACATGCAGGCTATATTAGGCTTCGTAAAAGATACTGGCTACAAGTGCCTTTGCTCTTCCAAGCTTCTCCTGTAACCAAAAAACCCAAGGAAGTGCAGAAAAATATTTTGGCTTGACCACATGTTCAAACATGGTCTATTTCTTTGTACTACACACTTCTAATTTCTTTAAAATGCAATGTCTGCAATAGGTAATAAAAATCTCTAAATCCCTACTTCCCAACTCAGACAGCCCTGAGAGTAAAAGCATCCTTTGGTACCAAAAAACCTAAAAACTGACATTCTTAAATTTTGCAAAATGTGATCAAAAATGCTGTACAATACTATGATGTTAAAAAGTCCTTATAAAACATAGGAATCTATGTAAATCAAACACACACAGACAGATAAAAGTAGCCAATTTTATTCAAATAACATTAGCTCTAACACATAATTACTTTTCTCAAAAAGGTTACATATTTATGTGCTTTTTAGTCAAATAAACACATCTGTCCCCTTCCACTGTAGAAGTGTTTCAATAGAATCCAGAGTCTTGAGTAGCCCAGTTAGGTGCCTAAAAAATGAATAAATATTAGAAGAAATTATTATTTTACCTAATACTTACTGAAATTTGTAACACATTAATTTAAACATTGGGAATGTTGTTAATAATGAAGGCTATCCTGTAAGGTTAAAGACAAGTGTTGATATACCAGACACATACTTTAATTGAGTTGTACAGCTGGAGTCCTCCTAGCTAGTAGCTTTGAAAAGGAGAAGTTATAGAAGATCCCAATATAAATATAATGTTTCAGTTATATTTTTAAAAGAAAGTAATGGCACACAAGTTTCACACAATCTCCCATTAACAGAATAAACTAGTCCACCACTGCCTTCCAATTTCCACCAGCAATTCAGCCAAGCACTGAGAAAGCACAGTAAAACTTTTAATTTTTAAGCTCTTTTACTGTGTGGTTTGTTCTGATTTTTTTTGTTTGTTTTAAAGATGTATGGCTGGGCGTCAGAGCCATCCCCATTAAAGTCCTGCTCTCCCTCACAGAGCTTCCCATATTGTAATGTGAAGGGAAGCAAAACCAGATGATCTTGCCAACTTTCTCATTTTCACTGGTTTTACTTAAACCTTTCAACGACTTATTAATTACATTTTCCAAAATTTCTCTTAATGGGTTTAACAGTTAAGGTTTTGCACAATTCTTCCTCCATGTTCCAATTTTAAGCACTGTTCATTCTCCTTTCAACACCACATATGCACCTACAATACTTTTGAGTACAACTCACTTGGAAAAAGTATTACAACTACTTTCACAAGTGTCACACTTCATAACCTGCCCTTTCCTGGTGGCGAAGGAGACCATTTAAAGGAAGAAGAGCAGCAAATTACAGAAACAGTTATGCAACAGAATAAAATCTAATGATGAAGAGAAAGGCTAAAGGAAAGCAAGAGCCACTGTTTCATTCTCTTCATGACAAAGTCTTTTCCAACATAATTCCTAGTATTAGAACTAGGAGTAGGCACATCTGGTGAATTAAGGCATAGTTTAAGAATTATACTTAAATTTATCTCTTAAAAAATGACAGCAAGAATTCAGAAAAACAAAACTTATACCGACCTCAGACCTACCACTCTGATTCAGTTTCTTTTCAATGTTCATAGCCAACATTTGACTACGAAAAGACAGGCTTTTGGTCTTTTCAATCACTTGTTGATAAGGTGAGACTGCATTGTTACCCATGACCACATGGCCCTAAAATCCAGCAAAGACAGAAAAAAAACTTTAACAATTGCTCAGCATGCAAAGATCTCCGCTCTTAGAACTGTCACAGATCATCTTACAGACAAGTGCAAAACACAGTAAATGAAATCCACTACAGTTTATCCAGGAACAGAAAGTTTTGATTTCTCGTTTTTCTTTGCCCATGAAGTAAAAGAAATTTAATTAAAAACTCAACAAATTTCCTTGGACCCACCTGGCTTTAAAATGACAGAGAGCAGGTTTAGATTAGATTACTATGAGAGTGGAACAGGTTATCCAGAAAAACTGTGTGTATCCAGAAAAACACAGAAAAAATGTGCAGGGATGGGTGCTGCATCCCTGGAAGTGCTCAAGGCCAGACTGGATGATGCTCTGAGCAATCTGGTATAGTGGGAGGTGTCCCTGCAGGGGGGTTGTAACTACACAGTCTTTAAGGTCCTTCAACAAAAACCATTCCATGATTCTATGTACAGTCTTACCAGCTTTGAATCCAATTTGGCATCTAATCGCGCATTTCGAATTAGATTGACAATCCATCTTTCCGCTTCTTCAGGAGTCATATTCAGTTTATCTGCCAACATACTAAAAGATAACCAACTTATTAAATGGCAAAATAGAATCTCTCTGATGTTGGTAAACATAATGAGGGACTATGGAATACAAGTCAAACCAACACAAAAAATGGCACAGTCCAAGATACAATAAATACTCCATAACTGGGAAGCTTACTTCCATTTGACTGAAATGACTTTAAAAATTACATACATGCTCTCCTGCACATCTCCCACCCCTGCTGCAAATACGAAATTAATATCCTGAAGACTATACTTACTCATTCTGAACTACACCATATTGCTTTTAAATCTTGACCTGCACAATTTTCCTATGTTCCTATCAAACCTTGTCTACACAAACATTCTTGGAAAAATTGTCATTTAAGTAATTTTATTAACATAAAACCACCACCACTATTATAAAAAAACCAACTACGTTGCTTTTATTCTTACTTAAATGCAATCAGCAGTCAAGAAAGTATAGATTAACTAGTCCAAAAAAACGTTTAGCAAGAAAATTTCACTCCAAAGTTCAGGAACAAAACTAATGAGACAGAGCTTGGTATAGAAGATATAACACATACACTATGTTAAAAGTTCTTGCAACTTCAAGGTAGGAAGGTGGGGGAGAACAGAGAAAGGAAAATTCTTAATCAAACAAGCACTCTTGTCCAGGAATAATTCCTCCTAATAGTGTTTGCTGTGGCTTTCCAGCTAACCCCTTTAGCTTCCTGCTGGCAGTTGGCTCATACAGGGAATTTGTAACGTTCATTCTTCCATCAGCTCCCAGACTAAGGTAACAAACATGAGGTAAGGGCTACGGGCATGACTAAAAAGCCAGCTGGCTACATTGAGTTGCACAAGAGGTCAATTTCTCACAATTTTATGGAATCTTGCCTAAACACCTTTGTCTGCACCTGAAAAAATGATTTTCTTCTTGACAATTATTTGAATCAAGAATAAACTTATAAACTATCAATTATTAGCTCATCTACCTGGCTGGACTTCTACACACACTTCTTTATACAGTTGTCTCTCCTATATGGTCTTGATCTCACCTTTCTACCAATTATAAAAGCAAATTCCAGTTTTTTCCATAGATTAACATGAAGTGAATAGAAAAAACCCCAAACTTAAAAGACTGGATTTATACTGACTTACTTAAGCAAAGTAAGAGAACAAATGGGTAACAAGTGTTTGAACTCGGCAAAGCAAGGCAAAGTAAAATCCAACCCCAGTTGCTACTGTTCCAGTAGACCTTTTAATCTGAATCTGAATGAGCAATTGTAAAGGCAGAAGAGAGCAGAAGACATTAGGTCTGGAAATTTTTGTGGAATTATCAGTCACCTTGTCAGAACATGAGATACTTTAACACAAAAAAGGTACAATCACTTTATTACCCCTAAGCACTGATGTTAAGCATTTGACTTGAAACTAAAGAAATTTTAAACTGAAAGTACATGGGGGTGGGTGTAACTCTCATAATTTCTCTTTTAGAAATCTTAGTTAGATTTAGATAAATTCTCTTCCAGGTGACCACAATAAAGGCTACTGCCATTACACTGGGGATTAAGCAACCCAGATTTAGGGTTAGTATGGAACCTCCATTCGTGGAGATGGGGCCTTTACTTGTGTATTCCTGACTAAGCAGCACAATGGAATACTGCTGTGGGACCTGCTCAGAGCTGGAATTGGGTTCTCAGGATTAAACGAAGTGACTTCCAATCTACACCACCTACACTTTCCTCTTTCCTTCACAGTCCTCATATAATTGGAGTGGAGGAGGGCACAGATTTCTATAGAATCATTCCAAGCCAGAAACTACAAAGTATTTTGCATTTGTAACTAGCAAATAATTTCACCTTTTCCAATTATATCTACATTTTACTACTAGCTCAGCTGCTTCAAAAGTGGCTTTTTTTCAACTAAAAATTATATATGTATATATACATATACAAAGTATACAGTATATATGTAGCAACACAATAGAAACAACACTACACAAGTACTATTTTCCTGTGCGTGTATCTGGAAAACTTAAAATCATAGAATGAAAATGACAGAGAAAAAAGGATGTAAAATCTGCTTTATCTCAACTTGTAGCTTTGAGACTTAAACAGATTTTGAATTTTAGTATAAAACAACTGTTGTTATCAGATAGCAACTATCGTCTAGTGAATAAAGAATATATCTATTAAAAAACCTAGAACTTTAACACATCTTTGACACAAGAGATGACCTTCCACCAGCACTTGGTGGCAACTGGATTCCCTCTTAGAGTCTCCTTTCAGCCTGCACTGAAGCAGCCAGGACCACCCCAAGAGCATGGATGTATAACATAGAGGTATTTTCCTGGTAAAGTAACACACAGGGCCAAAAAAGTATCCTCTATCCTTCCAGAGCAAATACACGGAAGATTTATCCTGATTACAATTCTGTAACAAACACCACTATTCTCCTATCACAGTTAGAACATGTATTTAAAACTACTGAGATAGAAAAGCTTAGCCTCATACAAGTTTGACAGCTGAACTAACAGTGACAGATTTAGATGTGCAAATACTTATTAACACCATTAATATTAAGGGAAGGACGCAACAGAAGTTGTGTTATAGGTTACCACCGTTTATAAAGATTCCTGCTATAATTCAATAAAAATTAAGTCAATTATAATGAAATACTATTAAAATTTAAATAATGGTCTACCATTTCAGGTTACAGTTAATTTCAAATGGCAGTTTTGCCAAAACAGTTGCAAAAAAGTTTTTTTTAATAATTTCTGTCCCCCAGTTTTATAAGGAAATTCACTTATTTGGGTCATGCTAGGGCTAGTGTTATTTAGGTTTTCATTTACTTAAAAGGCAAGCTTACTGAATTTCCCACGTCCATATATGAACAAGCCCACCTCATATAAAGTTTTCTTGTGTGTACAGTAGAAAAGAAGAATGAAGCCTATTTGGTTGTCCAATTAAATACAGGCATATCAAACTGACAGAATTAGCTTCATCTATTACTCCCTATTAAACACAGTATTTCAAACAGCAAGCCAATCACAGGGTGATTTGGGATGTGTAGACTTGAAGTTACAACTGATAAAGCAAACAAGAAATTGCAAGTTCCCCACTGCTTTCAAATGCATTCTGAATAGCTAAGCAGCATTCATCAAGCACTGTGTTACAACCATCTAGTTTTCTGTTCCAGGATTAGCAGTGGAAATCACTTGCCAACACAGAAATGCAAGAACTATGTCTCAGCCAAACATTCATTTCAACTGGCTAATTTCTTCAAAAGCAACTCTGAAATACACTACTAAATACTTATGTACCAAATTTAATCAGCCCACATACATTGATTGTTATAGCTTAAAAAGAAATTTAAGGCTGATATCCATCATTAAAAACAATTACCTACTAAGAACCACCTCATTACTGACTGTTGACTCCATGTGCAATTAACTTAGGGGTATGTGGTAGAAATATCCATGTAATTCTGAGATAAATGTCTCAACTCCAAATCTATCACTTGTCTCAGAACACACTATAATGCTTATAAACAAAGGACACTGCTACAAATATTTAGGAATCACTCACACATAACAAGGACAGCCAACTACAGTATTTCTTATCATACCTAAATTTGAAATACCACACACAGGACAAAATAAATGAACTACTACTATAAGTAATAAACACTAAATAAATGGCAATTATCTACCACAATATTTGATAAAGCTTGCTATTTTTGCCAGAATGAATCATTGGTAGGCTACCCACAGTTTATCAATATCTTTTGATACAAGCCTTGAAAAAATCTTAAAATACATATTGTAGAGTCCTTGCTCATGGACTAGAGTCAGGTAAGAGGAGACTTATTGGAAAGACATCTGTCTCTAGTTAAAGCTTCAACATCTAGTTTCATTGAAAACTTGTGCTTGAATATGAGCAGTATTCACATCACTAAAAACAATTTGTAAGAAAGAGCAAGACACTATTGGGCTTTATATTTCCCAGAAACTCATCCTTAAAAGCACTATTATGTACGGCGTTCTTTTTTTCCAAATACTTATTCAAACCCCCTTTATGCCTAAGCATGCAATACTCTGCTTAAAGTGGTATTAGATGAAGCATTAGCATTCTGATGAAAACGAATATTAACTATGGAAAAGCTCTGCTTACAGTATGTAGCTCCATTTACTATTCCGACTTTATGCTTAAACCCAATACACCACAGCTGACTACAACGCTCAAATTCACCGTTTCCCTTTTACATCAAAGCCACTATTTTAAGCTGATATGAAGGATAAAAAAATATTTTCCAAAGGTAATGAAGACAAACGTCACCCAGTGACTAAAGATTAAAAGGAGTAAGAATCAGTCCTTTTTCCAATTATACCTATCTATAAAAAAAGCAATCCTTCCAAGAAGTTTGCAATATTAAGACAACTTTCTCTCAAATCCTTTCCTTTGAACTCAGGCAGTGTTAAATCCCTTCCTCAGAGGACTAGATGCACACATTTCCTCTGGATACAAGCTAGTAACAAGACTCCATTGTACTTCAATCAATTCAACAGCCTTTATTTCTCCTGTCAAGGGTCTCTGCACTGCTCTCTATCAGCGGGACTTTTACAGCATTCAGAGTTCTTCATTTCACTTTTTCCTTTTTAATTCAAGGATGTGGAAATATGGGAAATGTGGGCAAAGGCCAAGTGGAAAGAGACCTCAACCATACATAGTATCTTCTTATTTTGTTTTTTTTTTTAATATATATACAAGATGTATCAGAGATGATCCATTTGAAAAGCCTGTATTTATAAAACAAATCTGAATAAACAACAGACATATTTGCTAATAACAATTCTTACAGCTGAATCACTTTGTGTCCCAGGGAATAAAATCCATTGTTTTCTATTTAATTAATGAAAATAGCAATGTGATTTAATAAATTTTAAAAGAACATACTTATAAAACAGGTATGGGTATCTGTATCTACCAAATAAAAATAAATTTAAGCAATTATTCTATTTGCAGTTTGTAGTTACTTAATATTAACACTCTACTTCAACATGTGGAAATCAAAGTCCAAATGAAGTCACCAGGACTTTGGTGACACCGGGTATGAAAGTTCGCATTAAATCCAGTAGAGATCCCACTTAAACCACAGCAGTCTTAGCTTGAAAGTACTGTTTGTCTGGAGGGGCTAGGGGTGGTAGAGAGAGGTTGTTTTGAAGTTAAACACGATAACTGAACTCTGAAATGTAATTGTAATTCAAGTACAAAACATCAGTTATTAAACTAGAAAGAATACTGCCCAAATGAGATTTCAGTTAGGATTTTATCTGACAACTGAATACTTCCTGAAGTTTGCACTGTTTGTCAAACTGCCCTCCGTGACTGATTTTCCAAAGTGAGGAATGAAGACATTCTCTTACCCAATGCTGATGCACTGATGGATGCGACAGAAAGTCTCAAATATAAAGAGACGGGCATTCTCAATGAAGTCCTCAAGGCACGCCACTAAGAAGAAATCATTCACAAGCACCTGCAAGCGTAAGCAGAAAGGGAACATGAGAGTAAATGTGTGAGTAGAAATTTACTGATAGACACTGCCAATAACTAAGAGCAGCCCACAGTATACCTAAAACCATTACTGCTATGTTCAAAGATGTGGCAAAAAAGCTATTGATTAGCAGTATTTTTCATTGCTTCACTGTTCAGCATCTTACTAAATTTAAACTGCATGCTGACATGATCGCTGAGGTCTGACCCAAGAAGAGAGTAAGGCTGTAACACTACTGAAGGTCAAACTCTACTGCTGCCCTAACTACTGAAGAGTCTTTCAACACAAAATTTGACTCCCCACTCATCTTCCACAGCAAAAGGTAAATCTGAGCTTTTCTTCAAGCATTTCTCAGACTTTAATGGAAAACCTGAAGCTCAGCCAAATGCATTATTACCTATTTGCTTCTTCTTCTAGAACTTCTTAAATATAACATTATTATAACATTAAAGCTATATCCTTAACAGTAAGTCACGTTGAAGTGTTACAAAATGAGTTGTCATAAAACCCAACACCACCCAACCATGAATTCAAGTTTATCAGAAAGCACTGGCAATGAAATCAAACACCACTTCAAAAAAATCAGCAGTCCACTGTGAATTGTAGAGGTCTTTACTTAAAGGAAAAGGAGTCTTATAAATATTTTAAGCCTTACTGTTTCACACTCTCTCAGCTTCTTCTGCGCTCCATCAAAATCAAAGTTAACGTATAAGCATTCCACAAACTCTGTGATAGGGTCCCTGTATGTGTAGGACTCCTGTAAAAAAAATTAGGAATACTATCAGAAATCAATGCCACGTGGTCGCTCAAGTATTCCTTATAGTCTTAAAAAAAATGAATAGTGGAAACAAGCCCATATATCACCTTAAAAAAAAAAAAAAGCTGAACCTCCAAATTCTTCTTATAAAAGCTATATAAATGTGCTTCCTCCCAACAGTCTGGTTAAACAACGAGAGGTGTAGTTTCACCTTCAGCACTTAATGCTGCAAGCTTTGGGTTAGGAAGGCATCAAGAGACTAAAGCTGTCTCTGTACCAAACCTCCAAATTTCATAACATATGATAGTCTTCCTAAATTCTGATTTCAAAGATGACTCCAACACCAAATCCTTCATACTTTAAACTAAATGATCATTTGATTTTCACAGACAACATAGCTAACAAAAATGCTACTTTCTATACACGAACTGCTTATTTATTTTGGCGTTACAGAAGTTACTAGACTTTCTCAATTACCAGGCAGAAACAACTCTACATCTATATACAATTCTGTAAATTCAGGTGTAACAGACATCACCCTTAAGTATTTCTAATGCATATTTTAAGACAACTTAAATCAGTATGTATCAGTATCTGCTTTAGCATACAGTAAAATCAACAGATTAAGCGAATTCCTAAGAGAAGTATTTCTCTTTATGGATCAGTAATTTATTCCTTCCCCAAAGAACTGTATTTACAATCTCATTATTTAGGTTTAAAATTCAGTTTTATATATGTTTTTCACATTAGAATTGCACTTGTTAACCTTATTTGCAAAATGGTCTTAGAATGAGCATCTCTCAGTTTCAATAAACAACAAACTGCTTACCTATCAGTTCAATACTTGCAGAGATGTTGCAAGTATAAACAATCTTTTACTGCTACTAGAGCAGTACCACATAAGTTACTTCAAATCTACAAAACCTCTACCACATCATAATTTAATATCATGAATCATACAAAGAAGAAAAGTACTAAAAAGTCTGATAGGTGATTTCTAAACCAAAGCCCAAGCTGGTATTTTCAAGAACAGTATCCTAATGGTCTGCAAGATTAAATAAAAGCAGGAAGTTGTAACATGTTACTTCAAATATTAGAAATTCATATTATAATAGAAGCTCAATGTTACAATCAGATTTTATATAAAGATAAAAGCTGAGTCATAGCACTTACCACTGATTTATTGCTTATGCTACTTTTTGTGAACGCTAATGCTTAAAAACAGTTTAAGTTGTAGCTAAAATGTGATCTTCGCATTGACTGTGCTTTGCACAGGTAGTTTCCCAAATGCTTCAAGTGGTTATAATTGATTGCTAGCCTATAATAACTGTATAGTCACATTTATATATATACATACACAGAAACAATGTTTATTACTCACAACATTATCAAGTGTTTGGAGTGTATTGGTTTGTATACAAGTGGCTTGCTGATCTCAGATAAAAATCTGGGCCATAACCCTCACTGATTGCTACCAAGCAACTCTTATTGCTCTTCTCTTTAACTCCAGCCTCGTGTGACTGTGACAACAGAATCATTTTCAAGAGAATGCATATGAACTCAAATCAACACACACAATTCAGTGGTTTTGAAATGTAAGAAAGAACCCTTAATTCATACAACAATTTACTGTACAGATAGTTGAAAAAGAAGAATCAGACCCAAAGCCATTTCATGTCTCACTGGATTTTCAGCATTTAATAATATAGAAAGTAAGAACTGCGTGTATATTCTATTGCGTGTATGCGTAAATACACTGCTCATGTACATGAAAGGAGAAAAAAAGTTATTCCATCCTTCACTGACTGATAGGCATTTTACTTCAGTAAAAACTTTCATTGACAAAAAACAAGTATCAAAATACCTCAAATCCTAACCCAGGTATATTACTAGAAGAAAGTTATCATGAAGTCTACTTCATGATAAAAAAAAAGAGGCAAAAAAATACCAGAAACTGCAGTCCTTACCTGCTGAATAACCTTGACTAGATCTTTCAGCACTTGTCTACGTTTACGAACATCCTTATTTGTTATGACTGCAGTAGTCAAATATCTGAGGATATGTGGGCACATTGTCTGAATTGCATTGAGATACCTAGAAAGAAACAAAAAACATAGGTAAGATTGAGAACTCAAAGATACACTGAAGTTTGCTGATGACACTAAAATGGGAATACCTGCTAACTCCTCAAAGGCAGAGAGGCCCTGCAGAGAGATCCTGACAAAAATCAGACGGCTGGACAATCACGGGCTATATAAAGTATAACAAGGGTAAGTGTCGGATTTTGCACCTGGAACAGGGCAACACTGATCTGTGTACAGACTGGGAATCAGAGGCTGGAGAGCAGAAAGGGATCTGGGGGTCCTGGTCAACAACAAGCTGAATGTGAGTCACAGTGTGTCCTGGCAGGCAGGAGGGCCAACTGTATCTTGGTGGACATCAGGCACACAATCACCAGCTGGGCAAGGGAGGGGATTGTCCTGCTCTGCACTGGGGCAGCCTCACCTTGGCACTGGGTGCAATTTTTGGTGCCACAACATAAGAAAGGTGTCAAGCTATCAGAGAGCATCCAAAGGAGAGCAACAAAGACTGCTAGATCTACAGATCAGTCAATCAGCTCACAAACAGATACAGTGTTTCAATTTTCATTTTTAATCTGGGATTTCCCAAGAATCTTTTAAAATAGCTTTCTACAATCAGAATAGAACAATACCTTCACCCTGCAGCCCTAAACTCAGCAAGCTTGCATTTGCCTTCAATTTGATGTAAAGACCCTCATATAGTACAACACAACTTACTGTGGCTGATAGAGAAAAAGGTCAATGATGTTGTCTCTCCCTTTAGGATGATTAAAAAACACGAACAAAGACCAGTGGATGAGCCATGTTCTTTGCTGAAGAGACTGCAGCGGAGAGCTGACAGACTAAGAGAAAAGGTAACATTGGTTCAAGTCAAACACAACACAAACTTTGATTGAATATTAATCCATTGAAACCTGTAATTGCTCAAAATTTTGTGATTTTGCATCAGCTCTTTGTAATTGTCATCACTCTCAGGCTGAGTTTGACCTCCAGCTTTTTTGTCATCTCAATGATAAATCTACTTGAAGTTATAAGCAAAATAAATTTTCCAATATTATATTCCAAACTGTTTCCTGAAACTTGCTTTTTTTTAATGGCAAGAGCAGAGATTTTAGCTCTCTAAGACCACCAGACTAACCTAAGTTACTTCCCTTCTTAATTCTGAATTCCTTGTATTCCCTCTTCAGATGTGATCTGAGTAAGTATTTGGCTTTTTCACCTTTTTTGTTTTACTTCCTTTCTAAATCTTCACAAGAACTTTTTTTTTTTTTGCCATAGACCCTCAGACAACGATGAAACTGTACACTCACTTTTAGCGAAAAAAAAAAAGAGTAATTATCTTCATTTAAACCTGCTGATAATGGACAAACAGGGGTTCAGCTCCAAGTACCTGTACTAGCTCAAAATTTCAACAGCACATCAAACAGACTGCAAAACAACACACTGAGGATGAACTGAGATGGCAAGTAATCTTCACTCCAAAGAGCGTGACAACAAACTGCTCTAATTCAATCCTAAAAAAATCTTGGGAGTTTAATAAACAAATCCAATACCCTATTAGAATCATAAAGACAACAAAATTACAGAAGAAAATTTGTTAACACTAATTATCTGCCACATAGACAAAGAACGACTTGGGGACAGGAAAAAATCTGTTTTTTCAAGACTCTGGTTCAGGAGAGTAAAACTATCACATCTCTGATGTAGCCAGTAAAGCTCCACAAACAAAGAGGAAGACTGAGAGGTGCCTAATCTCATCAGTTGCTCTGAATTAGTACTGCAGCCCCACTCTCCACTTAAGTTCTTGGTACTCATCTGCATTCAGGAGAGTTTTGTCAAGAAAGCTGAATTAGCTGAAAACTGTTTCCAAATACAAGCTGTCTTGCATTTTCTGCCAAAAGCACTGTCTTGATCAGATAATAGGGTTTATTTACATGCATTTTGTTCTTTCCAGAAAAGGAATAGTGCAAGTATCTGAAATTTAAACAGCATTTTCACACAATGATACCTTGCCCTCAAACGCATCCTTAAGATTTTTTTGTTTATTGGAAATATATTTGAAAATATAGATGAGAACCTAAAGTATTAAGAGGGAAGCAATTTGAAAAAGAATGTTTCATTATTTCTTCACAAAGTATCAAGTGAAAAGATGGTAACCTACTCCTAAACAAGGCTGCAAGTGATTAATAATAAAACTTGAGTACTAGGCATCTCTAACCTCTCACCTTGCTAAAATGTCCAAGATTTTACTTACATTATTATCTATTGTCTCCTTTAGTCTTGTGAGATCTTCCATGGCTGCATCCCAATTCTGCATCAGGATTTCAGATGCCAGTTTTCCCCAAAGAGAACTCAAAGCATTTCTGTCTGTTGCTGGAACCTATGTTCAACAATAGCAACAAAGTCGCACTCTTAGTATTTTGTTAAAAATTATTATTTACTTTTAAAATTACAAGCTGTATTTTCTGGCAGTATTTTTCACTTACAAGATATCAATTTTGCATATAGTCCTAACTCTCCAAAATAAGGGGGTTTTGTTTGTTTTTTCAGAAAAACAGTTTAGACACAGAAATAAAAAACCAGTAGTAAAATTTCTTAAACAGAAACTAGGATATCCTGTCAAAGAAAGACAAACTTCCATGCTGCTGCAGTTTAAAAAAAAAAAGGGCTGAGCACCAGATGACACATTGATTCCACGTTCATTTCGGGTTTTTTTTGCTCCAACCTTGTTATTACAAGGCAGGTTCCTAAAGAAGGCATAATAGTAGGTAACCACCTTCCAAAAGCTAGCATGCCAATAATGCCTTGCCCAGAAGTGTACTTGTTACAGAAATGTCCAGTGGAACAGCAACTTTGCAGCAGTGAACCTGCTTCCTGGAAGGGCAGTGCTAAGGTCTAACTGTGTTAGTTTTACACAGGAATAACTTGCACTGTGTCATTCACAATGTCAAATTCTGTTCTCAGTCTGGTTACAATAGTTCTTTCACAGACCATGTTTCATCACACAGGGGTTTTAAATAAATCTTCTCCCATCTGACTTAATAGCTTAGTATAATACTTTTGTTACTATCAGCACAAAATCAATACTTCATTTTTTGAAGTTACTGGACATACAAGAACATAATGCTATGCCCAGAAAAAACACATGAAGAATTAAGGACAGTTGCCCACAAACCTACATATGTAACTTTCACCTCTCCTCTTGGCACATAAAAAGAACCTGTAACACTGAAAATCAGCTTTAGCATCTAAATTTAGACCAATAATTAAACTCATTCCTACTTTAAGCCCTGTTCTTCTGATTAAAGATACGTTTTCCAATTTTTCTTCTTTAATTAAAGTCAATTACAGAACTTTTTGTGGTTTATTCTAGCAGTATTTCAGGGAGTTAAGATTACTTCTAGATGGGAACAGAACCTAGCAAGGAAAAAGCATCGAGGTACAAACCACTACATGTTTACAGCAATCACTGCACAAATCTATGAGATACTGACTTATGAGCTGTGTATCTCCCAGGCAACAGTTTAGGAGATACTGAGTTGAGAAGGTTCACATGCTCTGTGCTGGTTCCAAATCACTTAATTAGAGGTAGCTAATCACAATAAATGCTTTTAGGTATTGCAGCTGTTCCAGCTACATTATCTGGATTTTCAAGCAGTTACCTTGAATTTCCATTTGTTAGTAAAGCACCACATTCACTGCCCACCAACAATAAATTTACTGTGCTGAGATTCTTACAAGACATCAAATCTTTATTCTCAAAATTCACTCCCACCAGTAACAAATTATATGAATTACAACAAGATGAAAAGAGTTGCTTCAGAGATGATGGATCTGGCTCTATATTTATCATCTGAGCTGTCTACATTTCATGAGGAGATGACTTATACTCTTAAATCCATCACAGAATGCAAGAGAGGACAAATGAGAGTCCAGATAAGAAGCTGGCAGTTCACCATTACCAGCAATTACATTCAACCCACCAGCAAGCTTTTCACTGCTGCTGACTACATCTGTGCACAAAATCAAGTATTCTTAAGTATTCACTTCATTGTATTATATATGTATGTTACAAGACATAGAAATTTAAAGAACAATTCTGAGTTCTACTTGAAAACAATGGGAATTCCTGAAAAATAATGATTATTACTATTACTGTAAACTTTGGCATACAGTAATTGCCTCAGAAAGCTATAAAGTATTATACGCTAAGAATTAATACAGACAATTTACTGGTTTAAGGATTTCATTGAAAATAACACCAAATAAACAAACCAAAAAACTAAAACCCAAACCAACAACCCATCAGAACTTACCAGAACCCTAAAGAAGTAGAGATACTCTGCAGCGCCTGAGTAGTTACCACATTCATACTGGAATTTTGCATATCTGTAGAGTGTATCTAGGTACTCCTGCCTAAACTGAAAAGGAATATAATAAAAGCTTTTATTCACTAGGAAAAAAACCCACGCTGTCACATGCCAATTTTTAATAGTAAAGTAAGATTTGACATCTGTAGCTTTTCAAAAGACACTGTACATAGCAAAAGGCAATAGAAAACTATTGTACTCCCAATTCATGCATGGAACAAAAGTTTATACCAATACTGGAAAAAGGTGAAATCTTGCATTACAAAGTAAAGCACACCTCAGTTACGCAGGTGCAACCAGCATTAAGTTTCAGCTTTTTTTTTGTTTGTATAAATATTAGAAGTTCAAAGGCTTAAATATATTAGTATTAGGAATCCTACCTATTAGCTACACTAACAGGGGACAGGACAAAATGCTAGGCTATACTTGGTCAAAAGCTGTCAGCTGTGAGGGAGGTTGGGTGGACGTACTCAGAACTGAATTCCAGGAGCTACAACACTTACCCCATGCTTCTCAGCTAAATAGTCAAACAGCATCCGACCATCTCTATAATAAAAGGATAGAAAGCACTGTTCTTACAAAATAAATCGATAGCCACCATGCAACACTACATAATGCAACACAATTTTAAAGATGAGCTCACCTTCAATTTTAAATGCTCACAAAACACTGACCATGAATTTAAAGTAAAATTCTTCCACTTATTCAAAAGCAGTTGCAGTCATCTATTATTGTGTCATGTAGTTCCAAAATATTAAAATTATTCTAATTTTAACTAATGAATGCCACCTGCAACAATAACTACAGTTAAGAAAGAGTGGAAGGTTGTTTTAAATTTGATAGCATCCTTGGCTTTCAGTATGAAAGTTAAATTCTGAATTAGAGCTCTTCCCACTCTCATGTTCCAATTTCAGAGCAGTTACTCTAGACAGCCTTGATTTTAACAGGACATGGGAAAAAATGGCAAGGACTCAAGTAAATAGAAGTAGAAAGGAAACACATCCTACCATTAGCACTGAGACAGAGTGGGTCACAAGAATACCGCTACCACAGCAAATATGTGCAGAACACAGAACCATAAAACATAATCATATGATTAAGTTCTAAACATCTATGATCATTTGATCACAACTCTGAAGACTGTTTATTTAACATTAATACTAAAAGAAAAAGTAGCATTACCTAGATCAAAGATAAGTTTAAGTCTCCAGGAGACAAGCTGTGAACTCCCTGAGACATAGATGCAGTAAAAATGGTATGCAAGGGAATATTTTCCCATTTACTCTGAAATCAACTGACTGCAAAGATATAAGTTTAATTAGAACTTACGGTACAAGATTCTACAGGGAAATGGCAAATTGCCAAGTGAGCTAAGAATGACAATCCTCAGTCATACCTCTGAAAGACATTAAATAATCTCATGGATTTGTTCCAGTAAAACATACTTTAAGGATGAGGAATACTGACTATCACTCTGTTTTGAATGCCACGTAATTTTGAAGTCCACGTCCTCCAACAGTTGCTTAGAGAAGTGAAATGTTTTGGCTTGTTCTTGAAAGAACTTTTACCTGCAAAATCTCCTTTACACATTATCTCCCAGAGCTGGATATTCCAAACAGTGTCATCATGGATCAAAAGTCATGATCTAAATCCCAAATATATGCAGCTGAATTTGATAGAGATTCAAAATCATCAGCAGAAATTCCCAAAAGAATCAAAACTTCTTTCTACTATGTACAGCACACTACTCAAAGCTAGACAGATGGAACATATTTCAGCCCAATTCTACCTATTACTATCTAACCCAAATAATCTGGATTAGAACTATTGCTGAGCCAATAACCAAAACCCAAACACCTAAGCTGTGAAGTTTCCAGATATTTTACAAACAGAAATCACATACCAGTTCTAAACCAAAACTTGCTGCAGATAAGTAGTAGGGTTAATATTCTAGAGCATTAGGCAAGTTATATTCCATGCATTTATTGACTGTATTGTATCTCTTGCTCCTAAACAAGGCATTTCCAATTTGAAGTACATACTGTTGACCAACTTGATCAAAAGTCAAGTAACAGAGTATATTCCCCATAAAATGCTGGTATTTTAGTAACATTTTTCTAGGCTAATTATTATTAAAAAACTGGCTAAAGGCAAAGCAAGAATTGGACAAGACCTCTGTATGTTCAATTAGATTTGAATAGTTGTGGAGAAACACTTTTCTTTAAGACAGGCTCAATTGCCATAGCAACTGAGACTTTCACTTTCAAAGCTATTCATCCAAAAGCAAGTGACTCCTGGCTTCACATAATCACAAGCCATAAACAAATGCAATTCCTTTTTCTTTATGTAATTATCTGACAGGAACACACATTCTGAAATCAGATGCAAGGGCAGCTTACTTAGCAATGGTTTTACAGCAGAAGCTTAAGTACATTTCGGTGATATTAGGATAGAAAACAACTTCTCCTGACATGCTGTAAAGCGAACAGATTTCATGGTTCCTACTGACATCTTGTTCCATGTGTGCATTGAGACATAATACACTGCACCTCACAATTTCTGCACTGACCAAGATCTAAACTGATCTATAACAAATTCTGAAAACAATGCAAAAATGGAACAAAGAACAGAGGCAAGAAAAAAAGGATGATAATGTGTATTTCTAACAGAGTAAATTCTAATCAAGTTCCTCTCCCTTGAGGGACCCATATTCTTCAGGGAGTTTGTTCACAAAAAAACAGGTATATTCATACAGGGCATTTCTGCAGACTAAAAAGACGAATTTGTACATTCAATACTTTTCTAAGAAATTCCAGAAGTAATGTTACAGCCTTCCATATCAGTGGATGCACAAAGCTTGCCAACAATAAACCCAAGTACAGGCTTCACCTTCAAATTCCAGTTAAGCCATAGGTTCTCTGTCTGATACAGTATGCTGTATTTAAAATTTTAGGGGAGGTAAGGCTGAAGAAGGGATACAATTATTATTCCAGTTCGCCAGACATATTTACAACAGCAGTAACAGTGATTCTTATGTAAAGGAAACAAGGAGTAATTTATGCCAAACAAATACCTGCACACCTTTCTGCTGAACGTGCAGTTACTCCTCAGTGACTACGGCTGAGCCCTTTCCTAATTGAGCCCAAGTCAAGCTTAACCATGGTGAAACTCTGATAGACCTTAGAAACAATGTGCAGACTAACTCGTTCTACTTTAATCACTCCTGTAAGAAAATTCAAAAGAAATTTATGCATCTTAAAAAGACTATTATGAGCACTGCCTTACACCAATAAGTTGGAACAGTTTGGGGGTGGAGTGAGTAAGCAGGAAAAGGACAGAACACCCTAAAGAAATATGTGCTCTGAGGCTGAAAGGATGTTCATCCACCAGACACTAATCATCCCAGACACTAACACGACACTCCATAACCTCTTCTGGAAGGCAGAAAAAATATGAACTGTTTTAGCTTGTATTTTCCCTCAAAAAACTCTAAACCCAACCAAAGCCAAACAAAAAAGCACCTGTGATTGGACTGCACTGGATGATGACTGTCACTTGTACCAAGCTGATCCACAAACATTAAAAACAACAGATGTCTTTTGCACAACAGGGAAAAGCACTGAGAAGAGCAGACTGTGTCCAGCAATTTCAATTCCCTGACAACAAGCGCTACTTAAATACTGTATGAAAATAAAAATGTCTTTCTTGCAGTTACTGCACCGAAAGCATTCCTAGCAGCAACACTTGAGAGGTACCAACAAGCCATCCTGACAAATTACATTAGAAATTACCTAGTGGACTGCATTTGCCTCGTAGTCTCTGGATCCTCAAACATCTTGACAATAGGTTCTGTTTCAGCTTGAAGCTGCTTCAGCTGTGCAACAACAGTTGTTCTTTTCTCACGCAAAGCTGAACACAAACAAAAAGACTTTAATATAATGCTTTAAGTTCTTACATGAACCAACCTGTAATTACATGGTGCTGACACTTGAACACATCTTCCCAATTCCTACCTTACCTGTCCTCTCAGTCAAGTCTCAAACCCAGCTGTGTATAACAATTCTCTAACCCAGTAAAAACTTCTAACATGTGGTTCTTTTTCTTCTGTGTGGAGGCTACCAGAGAGCAGGTACAGCTGAAGCAGAGTTGGTATTAGACAAGATATCTTCAGGCTCCCACTAAGGGAGAAATAACCTTTAACTAAGTTCACTTATTCTAAATAAACTTGCAGAAAAGTAAACAATCCAATGATACCACGAAGATTGATTTTCTTCTGACTGATGATCAGGTTCTGAAAAAACGTTTAGAGCATACTTAACCAAAAATTGACAGGAAAAATTTCAAGCAGCTCAACCCACGAAATAATAATCCTGAACACTCTGTGCTTAATGGAAACATTAAGGCCTTTATGAAAAACTGTTAGGAAATTCAAATAAGCGTTTGAGGGTGATTATTTTACACAGACCCCAATTCTTCACCAAGTGCCAGCAATGCAACAAAATGAAGACTTAAACAAAATTCAGAAAAGTGTACATATTTTTTAAAATTAATAAAAACCACCCTGACATTGGCTATGTGAAACACATGGGATCAGAGAAGCCACGACTAAATCCCAGAAGATAAATGCAGGAAACTGTGAAAGTGAGCCACACACCAGAACACTCAATGCCACAGTGAACAGTTTACATTTCTTTCATGATTTGACTACACAGATATTTGAACAGGACCTCCAAGGTGGCTAACACCATAATGGTGACCCAACCTACATATAAGAACAACTTGCCTGACAGGAAGTGTTCCAATAAGGCGAAATTATTTCCACCTTCAGTTGATTCTTGAGATTATAAAAGAGGAAGAGGAAACAGATCAAAGAAAAAACATTCAGTTGACTTACTAAGAATACGAAAATGTTTTCCTGCGACATCTCCTGGGTGTGTAATTGTAAGTTGATCTCATGGAAGACAAGACAAAAGCAACTATAAATTGTGCAGGGACATTTCTAATTGTAACCGTGTAAGTGAACTTAGTTTTGAGTACTTTAAACAATGAAGTCTTAAAAAAGGATAGTGTGAACTTGTAACGATGCCAGCAATTCCAGAAGTAAGAACCACCTGTCCATACTCACATTCTGATAAGCACTAATACAAGAATATGACATACACCAGAAAGGTCTCAGAAGTTAAGGCCTTTGCATAGGAAGCTGTGCAAGCAAGCACCCTGAACAATAGTCTGTGTGAAAGAACTAGCTCTGCTTACGTTAATTGAATAAAAGCCACAGATAAAACAACAGTAAGTCATTATACAAAAACAAACAAACAAACAACCAAAAAAAACCAAACAACTGAAACACTACCAAGACGATGATGTAAAATCTTGAGATGTAGTGTTTTCTTATACTCTTATCAAACAAGTGTGGAAATGGCTGGTTTTTCATGATGGCAGACCTCGCTAAGGGAGCAAATTCATTCAACTTTCTTGCAGCTGTGACCTTATGAAGTTATACTCTATGGCAATCTGCTTAAGTAACTGGCTATAATCAGAATTCTGAAGACATTTGGAGTAGTTACTTTGTGGAAGTCTGCTACAATTGCTATTTCTTGTGTCATTTTCTTCTTTAGTATTTTACTCCTTCATTACTACTGATAACAGTGATAACAGTAATATTCAACAGTTTAAAAAGGCTGAAGCGGAGAAAGAAAGAGGAATACCTATTCAGCTTTGAGATTTTTTTGATAGCCTTATACAGCCTGACTTTTTTTAATCAGCAGAACTGTTAAGCAACCTAAAGGTGAAGCCTTTATTACAGCTGTTTCTTAGATTAGAGAAGCGAAACCCTCTGGTTCTCATTACATGTTACAAGTCTCATGTGTCACATGCCTGTAACAATGCCCACCTAATGCTAGCACAGACTTGGTCAAAACATGGACTCCAGTGTCCATAAGCCTATCAATTCTCTTCTCCCAAAGAGGAGAGTGGCCATCTCTGCAGCTTCAAGAGCCTGAAAAGAGCAAGACACAGAGGAAGAACGCAACAGCACCCAAGTCTCTTCCTCCTAAGATGCAGGCACAATAGACTGTAGTCCCAATACCTCAGAAAAAGGTGAGGAATTCACCAACACGAAAAAAAGATGGAGAAATAGGAAGAGAGTGGATATTGAAAGACAAGGTCAAGAAGACACAAAACGAAACACCCAACCCATAAAAAAAAAAAAACTGTGAAAGAACCCTCACAATCAAACCACCCAGAAGGATGGAAATTAGGCAAAATTTCAAGATCATCTCATTTTCTCCCCATTCCCAAATGCTCCTCAAGATAGAAATTTAAGCAGTAAACAGAGAAGTTATCAAAATCATGGATAAGATAGTAAGAGATCACATTCATTATAATCTTAAATTTATTTTCTTCTAGAGAAGCAGCAATTCTCATATTGACAAAACTGAGGAAAACACACATTTTCAAAAAAAAAAAATCTTTCTCTCTCCAAAGTCTAAAAATCACCCACAGACAGATCAATTGAATTACTTACAATGCAACTCTAGTCTTAACATACTGGATGCTTAAAGAAAAAGTGACCAAATAATACGAAATCATTGTGCAAGTGTTTAATTTGACAGATGAAAAGCTACTGCAACTCCATTAGTTGCAGTGCAACACCTTTGAACTGCTTGAAATTACCAAATCAGCATTGAAATACTTAAGAGGTCACCCAAAGGTTAAGTTCCTGACAGACCCAGAAACCCAAACTCCCCAGGATTAGCGCTTTCTATTTGTCTCAGTATTGCATATCCTTTTGGTAACGCCAAAGTTAAACAGTTCTCTAGTTTTTGAAAGCAACAAGCAATTATCACTAATTATTATTTTAGACAGAAAGGTTGTAAAACAAGCTTTACAGCTAAACAAGCAGCTTACCATGAGGAATTTCATCAGAATAAAGATTTTTGTACACATCCATGGCAAAATCCACCATGTTGGTATCACTGAGGAGATCCAGTTTTCCTTGGAGCAGCTCCTTTTCATTATATATCTGAAACAGGAATTATTAACAGATTCATTTGAATAGTGTTGAAGAGTTTCAATTCATATTATGTATTACTTTTATGGACTTCTGCACAACTGAATTGTTTTACATACCAAATCTCACTGCTCTATCATTAAGAGTACTTCCTATAAAGCCTCTCTGCATTTATAGTCTTGACAAAATACCAAATATTTCCTGCTATCTATGAAAGCAAGTACTTCAAAAGCTAATTATAAGTCAAGTAACATTACTAGTCTCTTAACAGGAATAGTAATTCCTATTGCAAAATTACATACATATTTTTAAAAATCCCTTAATTACACTTTTCTTTCTAAGTACTAAATACTTTTCACAAAATAAAATGCTGAACAGTGAGGAGTAATAAAGTATTTAAAGTGGATTTCAGAAGAGATGCACAATATTAAACTCACATTTTAATTGTAGTGCAGATTAATGTAAAACATGTTGCTCAGTCTATAGCATAAAAACAAATTTAGAGTAGCTATGTAATTGGATGGTGTACTTTTAAACTTTTCGAATTGTTTTTCAGAATTCACACTCCATAATTTAGCAGTGAGTTGTAAACTCCTGTTGGGTGTTGAAGATGTAGGCGAGGGCCAAATCCAGTATATTCCTCAAAAACATATTTGCACAAGAGCTGTATTACATCTCACCACAGCACAGTTGTGGACATCTCAGATACAGAACCTGCAGATGTTCAGTTCAGCTCTGAACATTGCGCTGCTCAAAACTAACACCACCAAATTAACTGTTTAATTAACTTCAGCTGGCATAGAAATGTAAAATAATGTAAAACTGCCCCCAAGAAGACAGGCATTAAGCAAACTCCACGTGCTAGACTAGACAGCTGGGTAGGTCAAGCTGTCTCAATGCACACATGGGTCATCAGGCCCTTTCTGAAGGCTAAAATAAGACCTGCTTTAAATCCAAAACTTATAAAACTTTACACATTTTGCTCCCATTTCAAAATAGTTTGGTCCGATGAGAGTTTAGTCTAAAGTATCTGAAGCATTCGTCTGAGATATCTCCAGAATTACTAGGTTATTTGTAGCAACATTACTTAAAAATATACATAAGAAGACCAACAAAGGATAATTCCAGAAGAGATTTTTATATTTGTTTCCAACGCAAATTCGTGATGGGTTTCAAATTAAAATTAATTCGTATCATTGCCGTAACCCCACACCACAGACCGGCCTGAGCTCCGTTTGTGGGACAGCCCGAGCACCGAGAGCCGAGGGGCTATGGAGGGTGTCCCACGCTGTGGGACTGCGAACTGCGGCTGCAAGGGAGAGCTCTGACTTCTCCTTTCTCTCAATAAAGGCGAGGGAAACACACTACACCAAATCCGAGGAAGGACAAGGCGCAGGAATTCTGTGCTGCCTCGCAAGCGCGGGGCCGAGGAGCTGCGCGCCGCGATCAAGGAGCGGCTCCCTGAGGCCTCCTCTCGGATCTGCTCCCGTCCCTCCCCGGGCAGCCACACACGCTTCGCCCCCCGACCCACGCGGCACAGGAACCTCCAGCTTCTCCCTATGCAGCTTCCGAATCCCCCACGGGCCGCGCCCGGCCCGCGCAGCGCCCAGGCCCACGGGAGGAAGCCCCGGCCGCGGCGCGCCCAGGCCCACGGGAAGCACCGGCAGCTGGCAGCAGAGCCAACCATCTTCCCTCTCCCGCAGCCGGCTTTCCCACCCTTAGGAGAGACACGCACCTCCTTGACGGAGAGGAATTCCAGCAGCGGGAAGACCAGGTGCCGGTCCAAGAAGTGCGCGATCCGGGTGGTCAGGTCGTACTCCGCCATCTTGGCGCCGGGAGAGAGGAAAGGCAGAGGCGCGACGCGGCTCTTGTGGGCGCTGCGCCTGCGCGGCCCCGCCCCCCCGCGGCGGGGAGCCGGCGCCTGCGCACTGTGGGCTGTGGGGTGGTAGGGCTGGGGGATGGAGGCAATGGCTGCGCCCTCCTCTTCTCCTCCCCGCTGCTCCGCCCGAGCCGCCCCAGGGCCGGTCTGTCGGGGCCCGGCTGTCGGGGGCCCGTCCGTCGGGGCCGCTCCGAGTGCGCGGTGTGGGGGCTGCGGCTGGGCCCTGCTCGCGCCTTGCGCGCGGTGAAGGCGGCGGTGGAGCGCGTGAGCAAATGGCGGGTGACAGTTCGGGCACTGTGGGGCCGAGTGCGATTTCTGCCGGGTGAACATCTCCTGAAAGCACCTCAGAGTCCTGCCCCCACACTCCGTGCGTCCTGTGTGGGCTTGACCTGATCTCGATCTGATCTGGTAAAGAGGATCTGGAAGGGGGTCTAAGCTCTCCTTGGCGCCAAGTGAAAAGTTTGTTAAGGTTGGTCCGTGTTGGCCACATTTCCAAGCTCTCCGTGGTGAGGCCGAGCCAGAAGAGACGGACAAAGGCTGGGGAGCCGCTGGACAATGTCTTACACAGGGAAATCCAAGCAAGTGCAGAAATGGACAGCTGAGTTTAGCAACAGAAATGGAAGAATCAGTAATACTGATGATAACTTGCATATTACTTGCAGCCATTCTAAGCCATTGGAACTGGCTGCCCAGGGAGGTGCTTGAGTCCTCATCCCTAAGGGCACTTAGGGACATAATTTAATGGTGGACTAGATCTTAGAGGTCTTTTCCAACTGAATTGATTGTGTGATTCACCATGTTAACTTGCCAGAAAGATAAAAGGTTTCTTTTCCTGTTACACTTCGTAAATTTTCTCGTGATTTTTGTCAGGACACACAGTTGAGTTTAGTAAGTCAAGGCTCATCTCTTCTCATAAAGCATGACTAAAACCTTTGTCATGAGGAGACTTTTCCTTTCATGAGCAGAGGCATAGTAAGTTGTTTAGTGATTCACATAACTACAGACTATGTCTGTGGTGCTACAATAGCTGTGCATGTGGAATAGCAAGTTAGTATAGTTGTAGTACAGGTTAATTTTAGCCTTGGTGGTTTGTTTTAAATGTAAGTGGGAGGTGAGGAATAAGAAGGTCATAACACTTACTAAGCCATTATTCAGGCAGCTAGTGATGTTCTCCCCAGCTTAACAGAAAGATGTGAAGGCTGTAGAATTAGGGATGTGACAGGCTGGTTTTGAGAGGTAAGACTTCATTGCATCTTAATGCAATGAAATGATGTAATTCTTGACATGACAGTGAACTGTTAACACTTTCATATAAGTCTGTGGTATGTGTAATTTTGTATTAGTTATACTCTTCTCAGAACATGATCTGTGAGAAAGAATCCCTTTTTACCCTTTTTAGTAGTTGTAGATACTGTTTACTGTGATACCTACACATCACTTATGACATAGATAATGTCTAATGCTGAAAACTCTCCTCCTGTATTGATTTTCCCATGATAAGAATGTGGGTTCCACCAAGGCCTGTTCAAACTTGCCACTGGTTTCTCCTCATGACAGTGAGGTCACAGAGCTGCCAGTGGAAGCCCCTCAGCACTACAAAATGCTGAAGCATCCAAGGCCCTGTACAGTGCTTGGTTTTAGCTGATGAGTGACTGCAAGAAACAGGTACAATGAGAGTGAAAAGGAGTAAAGAACTAGCTGGGGAGAGCCTTTTAGAGAAAGACCATTAAAACAATACTGTGCCAAGGCAAAGTATCAGGAAAACTGTTTTAAATTCCCTAGGTGAAACACACTCCATGCTGAGGATTACTGTTTTGAGAAGAGGGTGTTCAACTGCTTTAGCTGTGTCATCTAGTGAGGTAGATATTCATCCTCTTGGTGAAAATTTTTCTAAAATAGATTTAAGCTTTCATAGCAAAACAGTCTTAGCCTGTCTTAACTGAATAACAGGAAATGTGAGTTTATTTTAAACTCTTGCACAGACACCTGACAGAGAAATTATATAAAGCGCAGTACCTCTAGGCCAGATTTCATTTTTGACATAGAACAGGTTTGAGGCTGAAGTGAAGTTCTAGTTCTGGAAGTTCTGGAAGTCTGGAAGTCCTAGTGAAGTTCTTCCCTTCTGGAAATTCAGACCACTGTACTTAAGATTCTTAGCACCAGTGTACTTAAGATTGCTAGTTTGGTTAATGAAATAAAACCATTTGGCTAGAATTAGCTAGAAGATTATCCTAAATAAATCAACAGGAATGTATCTTGCTTGGGCTAAGTATTTTGATTTCATAATTCCTAAATAGTGAGGAAATTTTATCTGAAGGATTCTGTTTACATAATTGGTTTTCATTTATCTTACTGTTAACATGACAGTGGAATCCAACATTCTTTGAATTGTTAGAAGTAAATAATCACTACGAAATCATAGTAAAGTATTTTTCTGTCTCACAGTATCAAAGGGAAATTGAATCTATTAACTTCTTCCACATCCTTTGATATGATTCAAACCTTATGTAACTTGTTTTGGGCTTTTTTTTTTTTTGTATTTGTAATTCAGAAATTATATTTCTATCTTTTTTCTTTTGACTTTGTATCAGAAAACAATTTCTAAATCCTGCATTCCATAAATATTTTTACACTGCTTAAAACAGAAATATTTCTAAAATCAAGACTTTATCATCTAGAGGAATTAAGTGCTGTCAACTATTTCTGGATAGCATTCAAATTTACAAAAAAGGTATCTCAAAATTCAGCTGAATCATCATAAAAACAATGATTATGTTGATGTGCTATTGAAACTATTTGGGAAGAAAAATTAGGAAACACCAAAGTCCAAAATGCAAGAAGTGCAGGGTTAAGGACCAAAGCTTGCCCAAATAATCCTCATTGAAATTGCAAGATTTCATTCCCTTTCCTGAAAGAGAATGAAATCTTCAAATCACAGAACTAAGTCCAATAAACACTCTGCAAAGGAAATAGTGGAATGTGGTCCAGTGGAAAAGGACCTGGGGGTGCTGTTCGACAGCAGCTGAACGTGAGCCAGTGTGTGTCCAGGTGGCCAGGAAAACCAGTGACACCTGGCCTGTACCAGCAGGAGCAGGGCAGGGATTGTCCTCCTGTGCTCAGCACTGGTGCGGCCACACCTCGAGTGCCGTGTCCAGTTCTGGGCCCCTGACTTCAGGAAGGACATTGAGGTGCTGGAGTGGGTCCAGAGAAGGGCTATGGAGATGGAGAAGGGTCTGGAATACAAGTGCTATGAGGAGAGGCTGAGAGAGCTGGGGGGACCTTAATCACTCTTTACAACTCCATGAAAGGAGGGTGTAGCCAGACGGGGTTTGGGCTCTTCTCCAAGGTAACAAGGGACAGGACAAGAGGTAACAGTCTTCAGCTGTGCCTGGGGAGGTTTAGGTTGAATATTAGGAAGAATTTCTTCACAGAAAGGGTGATTAGTTGCTGGAATGGGCTGCCCGGGGAGATGGTGGTCACTGTCCCTGGATGTGTTTAAGGAAAGACTGGATTTGACACTCAGTGCCATGGTATAGTTGACATGGTGGTGTTTAGTCATAGGTTGGACTCAATGATCTCTGAGGTCTTTTCAAAGCTGATTCATTCTGTGATTCTGTACCACATTATAACTTTATAATTATTTGATAAATTTTTTCTGGTTTAAGAATATTGATGGACTTCTCTAATGTAATTATAATTAAATTATAGGAGTTACTTGACATCTTCCTAGTGGAACTAAGATAAGCAGGTTTTCCTCATTTCAAACTGCGAACATATTAAAAAGTCAAGGGCAGAAACGTTTACCTGATGGTACTTTCTTTACCAATGGGCTCTAGACTGTGTTAGGCTCTATCCTCAACTTTCAATGTGATCTTTTCTGTTCTTCTTTAACTATTTCTCTTATAAAACACCCCAAACAATTTACGGAGCTATTGTGTTGCAAGATTCACTGATGATTTGAATCCAGTGAAGTCAGTCAATCAGTTCTAATATATTCTCTGTTAAGGTTCCAACCAAACATAGATTTTTGTAAAACAGATAAATAAAATACTTTCCCTCCACAAAGGTTATTGGGAAGAACAAGACAAAGCGAAAAGTAGTTATTTCATAGGGAAAGGGGTTTATGTTTACACTCCACTTGTAAGGAAAAATATTCCCTTTCTCATGGCTTATACTTCCAAGATGCCTGTTGGAATAAAAGTTTTAAGAGGTGAATCTCCTACAAATGCAGATGTCTCTGCTGACTAATATCCTCTTAAAGGTTACCTCAGGCATAATATTCTGACACATGATAGGGTTAAAATGATAATTGTTAAGAAAACTGTGTAATATGGGCTTGATCTTGGTCGATTACCTTGATTTTTTGAGAGAATACAGTAATATGAAAGGAGTGGAGAGGAAAACCTTTTACACAGGAGTAGTCTCTTCCTTTCCACCCTATGGTACAGTTTTCATTATGTTCATCATGGTAACAAGGAAAGATAGAAGGAAGTATAAGTTTATTTGAAATAACACATGCATCTCAAGTGTTACCAGCTTGTCTAATTCTGTGCTTTCAAGAGAGACTTTAAATGCTGCTTGTAAGTCAGAACTAGGCCTGGGAATTAGAGAATACTTCAGTGAACTTCGCTGGATGGCTAAGGAATAAATGGATTTGGCTCTGTAAGTATGACATAGTGTACTTTAAATATACAAAACAAGGCAAAGGAAATTGTAAGTAAATCTTTTTATCCCAGAGTATTGGAATCAACGAGGAAGGGCATAATTTAATCTCAGATCTTTATTATTGGAGATCATGGAAGAGCATGAAAGAAACCAGTTTTGCTTTCCAATCCCAAGTTGTTGACAGGAGAGAGATTTGAATAAAAACCATTGGAGTTCAAGTATAATTGAGCTGGAGATCAGAGAAAGAAATGAGGCTTTTCAAAAGAAGCATGTTCTAAAGTTATTTTTCAAAATAACTTTATACATTAAGAGGTACAACAAGTCATGCATTAAGTAACTGGAAATTGTTCCCTCTTTTGATTTATTAAAAAAAAAAGAAGAAAAGGGAAATAAAAAGCAGGGGGGAAAGTGAAATTTCCCAGTGGGAAGTATCTTTAAATGTTGTATCCCCGGGATATTTGGGAAAAATAATAGGCTATTTTAAATAAGCTTCAATATAATGAATGTGCAACAACTTGTAGTGAATATTATTTTCACAGAATCACAGAACAAGCTGAGTTGGAGTGGACCCTCAAGGATCAAGACCAACTCCTGGCGCTACACAAGACAATCCCCAGGAGTTGCACCATGTGCCTGAGAGCATTGTCCAAACCCTGCTTGAACTCTCAGACTGGTGCTGTGACCTCTGCCCTGGGGAGCTGTTCCAGTGCCCAGCCACCCTCTGGGTGAAAACCTTTTTGTAATATCCAGGCTAAACCTCTCTTGACACAAATTCAGGCCACTCCCTTGGATCCTGGTCACTTCACATCTGAAAAGGACTGTGCATGCCAATGAGCAGTAAGCAGTGCTTACTGTATATTCTTTTTCTATCCTTGACTGTTGGATCAATTTAGGTTCAATTATGAAATATTAAGCAGTTATAGAATGATTGTACATGAAAATCTGTGCTAAAGGTAATACATATATCTTTTTGAAACAATCATTTGAAAACCATCTGAAGTGGATATAAATCTGGTTATAGGCATGAGTTTCATGACCTCTGTTTCAGATACAGTTTCTGCCTTTGGATTTAAATATTTGCTTCCCTTTTCATTGTTCAGGAAATGGAGCTTGAAACTATCTTAGCTAAAGACATTTCCCTCCAAGTTCCAATATTTTTAAATCTTTTAACAACCTTTTTAATTTATAGAAAATTGAGAGGACTTTTTTTTCATGAGGACTTTGGTAAAAGGTTTGTAAACTTTAGGCTTTATGTAGCAAGTGGGTATATGTCCTGAAATATAAGATATTCTCTGAGCTTTTTCTGAGTAAGGGAGGGTAAAATAATTTTTTGTCACATTTATGTATGCGAGGTAGGACCTGCAGAAGTTTACCAGTTTCTGTGGAATTAATTTTCATTATGTTTTCATCTTTTATTGTAAACTTTTTATTACTGCTTTCTTTACTACTACATTAGTTTTTAATTTATTACTGTGTTATTGGTCATCTTCCTTTCAGTAATTATGACACTTTATGGGTACTATATTGCTCTAATAAGGGCTGCAAATGTGTAACATTCACACCCCTAAATTTGACTCCTAAGTACAGGATTCTAAAATACCTGAGCAAATGTAATACCCAAATTTAACTACTGTATGCCCTGCTTGTCCTCTAGGTTCATTAGGATCTGGTCAGGTCTGACCCAGAAGGCCACAGCTCTTAACATAAGCATGACACAACCTTCTCAGAAGCCCTGCTAACTGGAACACAAATAGATACATCAATCCCACAGTAAATTAATGCTCAGGAAAGCTGTCTAAAGAGCTTAGGGGGAGAAACAGGGAGGAAGAGGGAAGAGGAGATGAATAATGCTTCATACATCTTCTGTCTTTTTTAGAGTCAAAATCCATAGCTCTGTAATCATGTGGTGACCTGGCCAAAAACTTCACATCAGAAAACAGTTCAGAATTAGAAAAAGGTGGAATGGAGCTGTATATCTTCTACTTACTATTTTTCTATGTACAATTTTTTTCTAAAATCCAGCCCACCCTACACCCCGGCTTAGGTTGCCAAATACATGATGCCTGCATGGGGTAGCGTTCTCATGCAGCAGGGCTGAATTTGAAGAGAAGAGAGACTTAGGGTTGTTGTCCAGGAAAGTGGACAGGACAGATGTGCTACTGTGAGCATATGGACTGGACATTCATTTCAGGTAACTTAGGAAGAGCTTGCAATTAAAACCAGAGACAGTCTTTATGTTTCCTGGCAGCTGCATATTTACCTGCATTTACTGAAGGAATAATTTGTCATTTCTCAGGAATGTTGTCTGCTGTCAGCCTTCTTTCTCAGTTAATTGGAGTCTGGGCTTGCCCTGGTAGCATGGAGGATGGGGTGTCAGAGATTGCAGCCCCATGTCCATTCTCTAATTCTGTTGTAGGGCAGGATGGGGGCTGCCAAGCCACGTCCTGCCTGCCTGTAGTAGTTTCACAGAAGGGAGTAAGGGAAAGGGGTGGTGGTGAATATTTGCAGGTAGTGCTAGGTGCCTTGCTGTGGGAGTCTCTGGGCTATATAAAATGGGTTACAGGGCAATCTGGAGATGTCAGATGAGCATGATGTATAAATACAGGCAGTATATTTCACACATGGGTGAGGGTTGTACCTTACTGTACCTGTTTTCATGAATTCATGATAATGGTCACAGTCACCAGGGCAAATCCTACAAAAAAAGCTGTATTCAAAATGGTCTAATACATCTGCAGCCTTGTGGATCAGTGTCAGACAGCATTTGTTCAGAAAGGATGGGACTCTGCTACAGGATACATTACAGAATACTGCCCTTTACTGTTCATGAGCAAGGCAGAGGAACCAACAACCATAGTGGATCTGGTTCCTTGGATTTGTTCAAAAACCAACAAGATTAGTGGCTTCACTCTATTAGACTATCTCACATGGACTTGCTCACTCCCAGCATTATATTTGGTAGGTCTTGGCTTCTCTTCCTGGCAGGGAGGTCATGGCTGCTCCAGGAATGCTGGAGTCAAAATCATGTTGGATCTTTGTGTGCCACTGCTCATGGCTACTGGCCTCAGCCATTACAGACCAAGGTCCCTGAGCACCCCCTGGCAGTTGTTTCCACACATACCCCCTAACCCCTGAGATCTTTCCTCCAGCTGAGATTTTCACTGCCTTCTTTCCAGCCAGGCCTCTTTTTTTTCTTTTTCCTCCAAAGCCATGTCTTTTTTTTTTTTTTTGGGAAAACTTTTTTTGAGGCCCCTAGTCTCCCATTTTCTCAAGTAGTCTGTGTGGAAACACAATGCATGATCAGCCCCCTAATTGGGGGTTCTGTCTCTATTAATTGGAGGAGTTGGGATGTGCTGCTGTTCAGTCACAATGTTACCAAAATTTATATCCTGACTGTACTGGTTGCCAGTGGAAGCTAGCAGTCTTCCTGAGGGTATAAATTTCAATTTCAGATAATCACACTGGTATAGACACATTTATCACCTTGCTTGCTATTGCTTAATTTTTTTTTCCTGCAACAGCAATGCACCAAAGATGCCTGAAAATACAAAAAGAAACCCTGCCTGTTCTCGGGCTTTGTCCATGGGAAGTGGGCTGCGTCACCATGTTAACCACAAGAAAAACATTCCAATCTTACAGTGTTCCCTGTACTCATCTCAAATTAACTTCTCCAGGAGGGATAACATTTTAGGCGCATTTGTTGAGGAGGAAAATTGAAGCAGGGAGATGATAAAGACTTACTGAGAGCTAGCACAATAGCTTGGTGGCAGGAAAAGAGGAAGAGATCTGACCTCACTCTGGTCTCTTGGAGTACTTAATTGTTGTAGGGGCCTCCAGTCGGTAATGAGTCTAAGACAGTGGAAAGCACAATTTCTCACGGGGGCGGGGGTTGTGGTGAAGATGTTCATTTCTCTCCTTTTGTTCGAGAGCTGTCTTTGAAGGCATTGTTCTTCCACAGCTGCAGTAGCCTACATTCATTGTGATAATTGTGGGACAATACATAGAGTGGATGATTGATACATGAGATAAAGTTGTGTAAGAATATTACTAGACGATCATATGGAGATAATAAATTACACAAAGACAGCTCAAAGAAATAAGCTAAGGACAATTTTAGTGGGGTACAATGTGGGAGATGGCACAGCAGATCCAAATAGGGATAAAAATAGTAAGAGAAACAGCAACTAAAACATTTGCTGGAACAAGTCATATAACAGGACATGAGTTAAAGCATTAAAGATAGGTGAGTAGCTCATGGGCAGAAAAGAAAACAAATTCTCTGGGCTCATGAAGAGCTCTATACTGCCCATGGACCCTGTCATGTTTTCCATATCAGAAGGAGGTGTTTGTGCACTTCTTTTTTTTGGTAGGCAATTCAAGTTTACTTATGGGCTCTGAATATTTAGGAGGTTGGATCCAAGAGTCACCACAAAGATTGCACACCAGTTTGGACATATTCAAAGAGTCAATAAGGTGCCGTAGTAAAGAGATAGCTGCCTTACAAAATGTGAGGTGAACTCACACATATCAGTGTTCCTATCTGAAGGATGTAAGATATAGAAGGCAAAAAGCAGGCAAAGTTTGGTTTGGATTTTATTTTTTTTTTTTAATTCTTTTTTTAGGCACCCTTTGTAAATTTATTGTCAGTTCCATGTTAAGGTGTTTGAGAGACAGGCTTTCTTACATTTTGCAACTCTTCTAAATTCTCACTATTTATCAGTCATACTGTATGGCCTTGACAGTTTGAACTCTCAGTGAATATAGTTTTAAGAACACCTTGAAAAATTTTATAATGAAAGAGTAGATTAAAAAGGGAAGATGCAACTGTTACTACTAAAGGAATATCTAAAATAAAGATACTCAGTATTAACATCCCCCTACTGAGTCCACCACTTAAGTTTTTTAGCAGGTATGTAATAAACATGGCTGCTTCAGGAAAATGCAGTGGAAGGAGAAATGGTTTAGGCACTTCTGTCAAGTGATCACCCTGTGGTTGTGGGCTTCTCTTCCATCTGAGAACAATAGCTACTCCATAATGCTGTGATTGCCTCTGTGAGCTTGCTCAGAATTCCCACTCTGAGTGCAGCCTCAGCCAGGAAGGCAAAGCTCACTTTCTCACTGTTAAACTTCTAATACACATGTTGATCTCTACAATATGTATTACTGCTTTTAGTCAACAGACTATGGTGATGTCTTAGATCTCAACAATTACTCCCTCTTTGCCTAACAAGACTGGCATTTCTAAATGTCTGGTATATCCCAGAGATGGGTTCTCTGTGGCATGATAAAATCTTAAGGCATTTGATCCAAACTTGTTGAAGGCAGTGGGATTTGTCTGTTGACTTCAGTGGTTTTTAAGGTATCTGAAACAGGTACAGGATTTGGACCAGAGAATAAGTTTAACAGCTAATACTGCCTGCAGCAGCACAGCATTTTCTCCACTATGTTAAATCACCTTAAGACATTTAAAGAAGTCAAATTTTTCTTCCCCTCCCAAAATACTAAAAACATTTCAGTAGCCTATGCTAATCTTTTGCAATGTTCTTATTTCTGAATTACCATGAGCATCATGAGCTACATACAGGCACAGAAGGTTGTGAAATTTATGTTTTAAATTTGAAGCAAGGTTCATTCATGACATCATGTGTTAAGTTTCATCCCCCAGGGAAGGTGCGTGTGTGGTTTTTGTTTTCCTTCTTTTGGTTGGTTATTTTTTTCAAACTGAGTTATTAGGCCCTGAAAAATGGAAGTGCTGATATAATCTGAAACAGTATTTCCTGAAGGGCCCTGTTAGACCAATATTCTAGAAGTCTAATAAGACCCAATGTGAGAGTCATTTGTCATTTTATCCCTACAGGCAAATTTTTAAAGGTTAGTGAGGGCTATTTGTCAAAGTTAAATGCTGCTTTAAATTTGGTTTCCAAAAGCCAGGCATTTTGTAAATATTCCTAGTTCTCCTCTTCAGATTATCTTGGTAAAAAAAGTTTGGAATAGGATAGATGAGGAAGAAAGTGTCTAAAGCAAATTGTTTATACACTTACTTAATTCTGAAGAACAAATTTGCTGTATAAAAAGTTTCAACTGAGCCTGCACAGTTTTGGTCTCTGTGTGAAAACTCCCTGTGCCAATAGCCAATACCTGGAAAAATACAGGTATTTTAAATAGGATTGGTTTTAAAGGGGAAACTGCTACATCAGTGGCTAAAAGTATAGGAATCTTGGTGTTTGTTCTTCTCTAGATGCAAATGCTACCGTGAAATTCCAAAATTATGTCAGGATAGTTTCAAGTGTTTATACTTGTTGATGGAAATAAAGTTTCCAGTCTAGTGAATTCCTTCTACTTAACTCTGATAGGATTTAACAAAGTTTTCACATATAAAGTATTTCAATACTAGAAAAAAGGATACAAGAACGCTGCCTTTAAAGTAGCAAAGTTATTTGTGGTTATTGCTTTTTAACATGTTCTTTAAAGCATAATGGTATGAAAATGCTTATAAATGAAAATCGTATTCCACTTAACTATGGCATTGGCATTTTACAGGGAGTTGGGTAAGAACCTTTCTCCTTTTAATTAGAGCAGTCTAATGGGGATTTTGTATTTTTCATCAAGTTACTTGTTATTTTTTCTGACAGTGCAAAACTGGAGAGTTGAGATAACAGAATTTGTAGTAAATCGGTTGTAGGCTTATAGGATCTGATTTAAAGTAGCCCATAGAGAAATGATGGTCCTTCTGTGTACTTTGGTAACCAGACACCTCAATTGATAAAACAAATTCTAAAACAAAAAAGGGAGTATTTATTTTCCTGATTTTTTTAATCAGCAAACTCTTCCCTTAAGATGGATCAAATCCTCTTATTCAATTTATTCAGCATAAATGAATTAAATTGAAACCTGATTAGCCCACAGTCGGGAGAATCTCTGCAATGACTTGGAACACTTGCTAGGGATTAACCCCAAATCCCAATTCTTCTTCACTGCCTGTTCAAGTAGCATCATTTGTTCATGGTAAGATAGTTTAGACTCCTTTCAGAGGTTACTGAAATACGTACATGCCTTTAACCTTTCACCGTATAAGCATTTTTAAATGCTTATAGGTTATGATTAGACTCAGTTCATCAGCAAGAATTTTCTGAGAGTCAATCTGTGATTCAATATTTATGAGTTGAGTGCATGAATTGCACTGAAGTATTATTTAAGCAGTAGAAGAATTGCTGTGATTGTAAAGTAGTAATTCCATTAGCTTGCTGTCAAAGCTATGGATGTGTCTTTTCTGCTAAAGACAAAAGCCCTTGTGAACGTACTTGCTCATTATCCTGAAATAATAGGATAATACTGTGCAGTTCAGTATGAAAAGTTTTACATCAACAGTATGTTAATGATAAGCGTTAACACTCGCCTGTTGACAGACTGATTTCTTGAGAACAATCATTATATGTCTAATGCTTTTAGAAATTTTACAAAGAAGTCGAATTTTTAAGGCTAGATCATAGCCAAAAGGTGGCAGTATTCTATGCAATATTCATTTGCAAAACAGTATAAAAATGTGTGTATTTATTGACACTTTGCTTCTAATATCAGATCAAACTGAATAATTGTGTCCTAAAAATAGTGTCAGTTTATGAAAAGGACTTAGTTAGACTGCATGTAGAAATTAAATTTTTTTGCTTATACCTTAAAGTTTGCAAAAAAGAATCTAGTACATAAATTTTAATTATTAGATGTTTAGTGTTTCACATGGTACCCACATTGTCACTGAAAGAGAACTTTGTGGCCTGGGGGTTTTTATGGAGTGCTTAAGAGCATTAGAACCTTTAGAGCATTAGAACTGTAAGTGTTGGCAGAGTTAACTCATTTTACCTTCAAAAAGAAAGAAATTAATCTCCACATGCTTTTAATATGAGCCAAAACTGCTGCATTAAAACCAATTTGTTTTATACACCCTAGAGATTGGTAATATTTTTCATAAAATAAGTATGGGCTTTTTTGTGCTGAGACAACAATAACGTGAAGAATTGTTGAAATATTGCTTTTCCTGCCTGCCAAGTTGTTTAGCTGTACATCAGTGGTTTGTGTCAGAATATATTGAGATTAAAGTTTGATTATTAGTAGGAGAGAATGCTTGCAAGTGCAATTATGTTCAAGCAAATATTTCCATGTAAATTTTGATCCATAGTTACATCAGATGTAAATATGAATTTACTGTAGTTATAGAATAAGTTTAAGTCAAATAAACTAAAAAAATATTCTATTTTAGTGTATTAAATACTTTAAAAAATCACTTCTTGTCACAGTCTTTTAGAAATATTTAAGAATGAAGGATCTATTCCCCAAATATTGGCCAGTCCAGTTTTCTGTTATTATTTTTCATCCTTTTTTTTCAGTGTTGAAAAGTTTTGATAAATGCTATATGTGAAATGGAAGAAAACTTGATTCAGTGGGCAGGACATGGGAAATCCAATTGAAATGGTAGTGCTTTTTAATATGCTTTGGTATTCACCTCCAGTGGAGTATAATTCACACCTATCAATCTTTTGTAATGTCAAGCAAAACATGGTACAGTTCCCTAGGGAACTGGAATTAATAAGTCTTTTGATGCATCACTGACTTCTCTGTTTTGCCACTTCATTTTCTCCAATAGCCCACTCACTGAAACTCTGAGGGCAGTTTCTTTTTCCAGGAAAAAAGGATGCGACACAATTTTTGTTCAAGAATCATTTTGATGTTCTCACATGGATAGGAAAGTGATGTGAAATTTAACTTTTTATATAATCAAGTAAAGCAGAGCATTGTATCAGTAGCACAAACTCTGGAAACATCATGAAGGTGAGACTGAAGGTGTTGGACAAACAAAGTTGGGTACCACAGATATAAGTAAGAGATTGCTCAGAAGACCAAAATGGATGATATTTTTTTACCAACAAGTCATCAGTTTTAAACAAAAAGTCCTAAGGAAGAGCAAGTGTGCAAATGCTGACTTTGCTAATAATCTGTTTCCTGATGGGCTCCAGCATTTGTGATCCATCTGCTTCTAGAGTTTATTCCCAAAGAGTATTTTAGAAAAGCTTACTTGTATAGAAGGGCCTAGAATTTTCCTGAAATTACTCTGGGAACAAATCCAGATAGTGAAAACTGTGGGATATATTCTTGTATATGGATATTGAAACGAACCATTGCTTATGACAGTGTGTTCCCAAGATACTGAATATATATCCCTAGAGGAGCGGAGGGAAATCTTGTCAGTGACGTGTCACAGTTTAGGCAAATTTGGTCAGGGAGCAGAGCACAACCACAGCAATAATATTTTTTTTTATATTACCCTTCAAATTATATGAGCACAACTCCATGTAAAAGCAGCAGCATATGCTTTCAGTAAAGTGTAATTGTCCTAGCAGTCCTGACTGCGAGAACACGCTTTATGCATGTGTAGGTACCAAGGAGAGCAAATGACACTCACTGTTTTCTTTTTGTAATTATACTGGAGGGGGGGTTGTGCATGAAAGTATTCATCTTAACGGTAAACTTCTTTGTGATAGTATGTAAATAGAGCTCTAGCTTTATGTTTTGTCTCCTAAGAGAAGGATGAACTCCCTGAACAAAACAGAACAAGTAGTGGAAGGATTTGGAAGGTTTTTGTGTTCATGCACGGGAAGAGGTTTTGCATCTGCTGAGTGCAGGTGTGCTCTATACCATGTACTTGCTGCTGTGGATGACCAGTGCCTGTGCATTTGTTTCTAGGGGCTGCTTGTTCTGTAATCCAGAGAGGCTGTGGCTTCCTGTTGGACTTCTGCCTTTGCCAACACCCTGTTTTGTCTTGATGCCAAATGCAACAGTAGGTGGAATGGGAGAGACTGCACATGGATGTCCATTCCTGAAGTGCATGTGTTGCATCATGTATTGCTCATGGGGTAAGGGTTATCCCTAAGGCTTGGTGATACTTGAGTAAAAATATAACTGACTTGAAAATTTTTATCCTCTGTGTTCCTCCAAGAAAAACTTGTGATGTGCAATAAATTACCAGTTATTACAAAACTGTGTTGGTGTTTCTGTACTAGACCTTTTAGGAGCTAGATTCCCAGCAATGTTTCCAAGCTTCAGTTCTGATAAAACAGACTTGTTTTACTTTAATGGATAAAATTTAATTGGTGGAAGAAACTTGCCAAAATCTAGTTTATTACAGTTGTATGCCTCTACTCAGGATTGCTTTTGGGGAATGAAGGTAGGGCAGGACATAGGTTCTAGGAAATTTTGTGCCCCTTAGGAGTTTTGATATTATTTAACTTGGGCAATAAAATGCAAATCAGTCTACAAGGGAAATATAATTAATATGAAACAGTGCCCAGCTCTCTTGGAAGTTATAGGGAGACTTCTCAGGGACTGAAATGGAGTTGGATACTCTGCACCTCCTCTGGAGTTACCATTAACAATGTCATTGCTAAAGAACATAGAGACTGTGGCAGTGATCCTGTGCTGTTTGTGTGCTCTGAAGTTGATGTGAAATAGTAAAAACTTCAGTTTTTTCTTGACATTTTACTCAGATCACACATTTTGGAGAAATACATTTGGTGAATGTCATCATGCTCTTAATATATATTTTTCTCTAGTGGATTTGGGTCTTTGTTTTAAGGGCTGGTTTTAATTATGCTGTATGCTTAATTACAGTATTTTAAATTTCCATTTTTCTACCTAAAATCTAGGATGTTTTTAGGACATTTTTCTATTTTTTGGAGAAATTTCCAGTTTTCCAATTTCAGTTCTGCTATACAAGGGATCTCTTGTTTAATTAATCACATTTTTCCTTCAGGTATGTATAGGAGAGACTTGAAAGAGGATTATTTCTTGCTGGAGCTTTAAACTTGCAGCCCATTTTGGAGCCTTTTGAGGTGGGCTTTGCTGGCTTAGAGAATTTAAAATAGTAGAAATAGTTAAAATACTAAGATAGGATTGTTAAAACTTATGGCTACCTTTTTTGCCTCCTATGAGCATGATCTGGTAAAACCTTAGTGAAAATGCCCAGATGGACAGCTTTTCTTGCATGCAACAGCCTTTATATCATATGTAGTAATTTCTAAGATCATGTGTGAGTCAGTTTTTAACCTGGCTCACTAAAGAAGCAAGGCTTCTACTGTCATGCCAGGGGGACCCCTGTTCATCCCCTTGTCACCTGCAGGTCAGATCAGTTTAAAGGTGGGTAGAGAAGGGAAAATCTTCTACAGTAATTCCAGGGACTGAAGACAAACCCTGAACTTATTTGTTCATCTGCCAGAGAATGAGGAACTTGATTTTCAGCAGGATTTCCTGGCAGCCAAGTAGAGCTACACTTAGATCAGATCATCAGGCATGTAACTAGTGGCAAAAATGTAGAGCAATACAAGAGTCTCTTGTCCAACAGAAAACAAAGACGAGTACATAGGGAGGACTTGAAGATAGGATTTCAAAGTGTGTGTGTGTGTTAAGAGGCATGAGGGGCTGTTGATGTTCAACCCTGAGACACAACGACAAAATCAGCTTTTGCTGTTCAAGAAATATTTGATTGCAGCTCATCAAGTGCAACAAACCTTAAACACTTATTATTAGTTGCTGTCTAATGTATCTACAGTTGAAAATGTGCCCCTCTACTCAGCCCTTGTGAGGCTGCATCTGGAGTATTGTGTCCAGCTCTGGGCTCCTCATTACAGGAGAGACCTGGAGGTCCTGGAGCTGGTCCAGCTGAGGGCTACAAAGATCATTAAGGATCTGGAGCTCTTACAAGGAAAGGCTTAAATACAGGGGCCTATTCAGCCTTGAGAAGAGGTGACTGAGAGGGGACATCATAAATGTCTACAAGTGTCTGAAGGGAGGCTGTCTGAGGATAGATCCAGGCTCTTCTCAGTGGAGCCAGGCAAAGGACAAGAGGCAATGGGCAGAAACTGATGCACAGGAAGTTCCACCTGAACATGAGGAAGAACTTTACTGTGCAGATGACCACATACTGAAACAGATTTGCCCTGTCTCCAACTGAGGGGTTGTGGGGTCTCCCTGAAGAACCATCTGGACATAGCCTGTGCCATGTGCTCTTAGATGAGCCTGCTGGAGCAGGGAGGTTGTACCAGATGACCCACTGGTTTCCCTTCCAGCCTTACCCATTCTATGAATATATAGCCACACAAGGGAAAGAAATATAACATCAAGGAACACAGCACCATTGGAAAATTACTGTCAATTTTGTGGACTTCTGTGCTGAGTCTCAGTCATCCTAAATTTATCTGAAATTATTAAAAAATCTAAATAGTAGAACTATAAAATGTTGAAAATCCTCAGGGAAAAATACATCCTCCAAAAAGGCAAGGCACATCCATATGGTTGATGAAGCTTAAAATACCTTACTTGATCTTTCTGGCAACCAGCCTATAATCAGTCTGCAACAAGACCTTTCTGTGTATCAGACTTTAGGAACTGCTGAACTCATGAGAAATATGAAAGTAGAAGTGAACTTGTTCATACTTCTTTTCCCATAGTGAAGTAATGATCTAATACATGACTGAGGGGAAAGGTATGGGCAGTGCTGCTTGAAATCACGACCCCAAGGGCCTTGCTCTTTTGGGTTTAGGTCAAAACTATAGCAAAGATGGTGTTTTCTATTCCCTTAAAAGGATGTCTGTGTTGCTAACACAGGCCCTTGGAGGCAGGATTAGTTACTCAGAGGAAAATGCTTGTCCTCCGATTGGCAAAATATGTGTAGAAATCACAGCTGTTACTACAAATAAAATGAAAATGCACTCAATAGCTGTAAACTCTGAGCTTGGACAAAAACTGTCTGGCTCTAGCTATTGCTGTTCTGGAAATTAAAATTTCTTTTCATCTCTGTGTTGCTTTGTCCTGCCTACGGATAAAAGGGTATAGATTTTGCAACATTCGACTGTTTATGTAGATACAATATTTAATGATATCCCTTAATGAAAATGTTTGACCTGATTGATATAAATGTTGACATAAATGGAAGCAATATCTGATTTTCATAGAAAAGCCAGTAGACTGGCTGCCTGCTTGAGAACAGAGACTCACATGAAGGCGCCCAAAGCAGGACACTTTGCAGACAGTGGGGTTCCAGAGTTTACAATACACCTTAGCTGGCAGACTATAAAACACCAATAGGATGTCTGACAAGATGTCTTCATATTTCCATGTATATTACTAGCTATTCTTTCCCTCCATAAATCAGTATACTTCTAAAGCTTCCAAACAGAACTGTTTAGGCAGCTCCTAAAAACTGCAGGCTTGAAAATAAGGGATGATTCAACAGGGTGCCTTATAAACAGCAAGTCTCAGTTCACTAAAACAAAATTCACTTTTCGAGGTTTTAATTGTCAAAGTAGCTTGGAAAACAATTCAGTGTATTTTGGTTTCACTGCTCGTAGCTCATATGTCATCCTATTTACATTAGTTATGCTGAAATTAAGAGAGAGTTGTAGGATCTGGATCGAGATATTATCTGCCTCATTATTGTAATGGAACCGCTCACTGAACTAGTGGGAACAAGACAGATTAATGCACATTTAAATCCATGAGCTCAAGTGTAATAGTTTTCATTGACAAAGAAAATTATACAAAAGGAAAGTCCTGTTTCTGCAGATCTTTGTATCTGTTGCAAACAAGGAATAACTAACTTCAGAATATGTCAATTAAAATTATCCTGATGTATTTCAAGTCATGTCAAAAAAGGAATTGTCTCTTAAGTTGAGAGAAGGTAGTGCAAAATGAAATTAATACAGGAAATACCTGACTTTTTTCATCATTTTATTGATTGATCAACTTTTCCTTCAATGTTTCTTGGATTTGATTTTGCCACTGAAAGCAAACATATTAAATAGAAATGCAATGTGACAAATACAGATGGATTATAACAATCCAAAATGTTGATTTAGAAATTCACAGTTCTTGTAGAACAACAGAAATATTTTGTATAGGAAGTGCTTGCCAGTATTGCAGAAAGCCTTTCAGAGCTCAGAGGTAATGCAAAGAGCAGGAGCATCAGGGAGATGAGAATCTTGTCCTCTAGAGAATTCCAGCTGTTTAGCATAAGGCTTCGAGCAGGTATCTTACAGAACCATCCTGAAGCATAATAGTAGGGAAAAAATTCAGATTTAGTTTTCCTCTAGTTTTAAAAGCCCTTTGTCTTAACTTGTCACACATGTTCAGAGGTGCCATATTTCTTCTTTTCAGGTCAGTATGTATCCTGGAATAGGCTAATCTTTTCCACAGCCAAATCCAAACCTGACCTCTCCTCAGTGATTGTAGGAATGTGACTTTGAACTTAGGGCAAATTGCAAAATATCTTGTGTGCTTCAAGTACAATACAGGTACAACACACCTGTGGAAGTATGGAAGAGCAGTTGGATCAGGTTTCATCCATTCCTTCTGAGTTTTAAGTGTTCTGATCACCTTGGCCATTAATAAGGTTGTTGGCACAGTCATCATGGTGGGTTTTAGCAAAGAAAGAACACCAAATGACTGAATGTCAATGAAACCTCAGGACCAAAGCTTGGGAAGTAGGGGCCATCTCTGAAACTCTGTTTAATGTGTCACAGCATTCTGAGTTTGACACCATAAGTCTAACATCTCTCAAAAGAGAGTGATTTTTAGACATGCCTTTTCTGATCATACAATTGAGCAAGGAGGAGAAAAATTTCACTGTAGGTGTATTCATGTTAAAACAACTTTAGCTGTCACGTTGGGAATTTTTTCAGTAGGACAAAAAGTCAAGTGACTGATTAGCTGCCTCTCCATTGACTAATCTGTCAAATCTTCCTGCATGCCAATCAGAATTTTGCCTTTAAACTGGAGGAAGTAGTTCTTAGGAGCTTAGTTTTGGAATTATTCATGTCACAGAATGATAACCAAATAACTAGTAGGTTGAGTAATTTAATTCACTGATGTGCAGAGAATGCATGTAAAAATTGTTTTAATCATAACTAGGTTACTAAAGACATGTGGAATATGTAGCTGAAGTAGCAGCTTTTAATACTGTTTGCAAGTAAAATAATCTTGTTTTCCCCATTGCTTTTATCTAGATTTCATTTTACACTGTATTGTTCAAAGGAGGCATCAGTAATCATTCCAGATTTTCTGCTATCATCCATGTGTCCCCTGTGCTTGGTACTGCAGATCTTGATTATTGAATGTTCCTCATGTCAGTACATCCATGCAGGACTGTAACTGGAAAGAGGAAAATCTGTGATGCTGCTGTGAGTTGTTCCCAAAGGAAGAGTTGCAAAACCAAGCAGTTCTCTGGGGTCTTAGACAGCAAGTCCCCAGCAGTCTGCCAAATGTGCATAGCAAAATTGCAAACTTTGCTGAATTTTCATCATCTGCACTGAAAAAGGAAATCTGTTTAGTGGTCCTGCAGGCAGTATGGATGGGAAGATTAATTACAATGTACTGTAACTAAGTGCCCATATTCCCTAAACTTTTCTTTAAGTGGGCAGTTAAACATTGTTGTCAGAAGTCTGGCACAGTTCATGAGCAGGATTCCTTCTGTCATCCACTGATCAGGTGACAGCTCTTATGAGGGGCTGCCAGGAGAGAAGGAAATCACCTGCAGTGTGTACAAAAGCACACTGGCCCTGGTGCCTGGCAGACACAGCAGAAGTGCACCCGTACAGGGGCCTCAGGTGGAGCCTTTCTGTCACCTCCTCAGTGACAGTTTCTGCGTTTGCACACAGCTTTCTGTCAAGCTTTAAAATCAAACCAACTTTTTGGAATTCAGAGGAAGCTCTGAATTCCAAAAAGTTGGTTTTATTTTAAAGCTTGAGAGAAAGATTTGACTCCAATAACTCATGAAGCCTCTTCTAAAATGCTGGTGAAACCTTGACCGTGTTCCCATCAATAGGAAGGTTTGAAGGCTGGAGGTTATCACTGACTTGACCAGGATTAGACTTTTGCTTTGTGGATCTGTGCTTGGCTTATAATTAAATTTTCAATTATTTTTAAAGATGCTGAAAATGTGTGGTGCCCGTTGACTTTCTGTAGGACCTCAACAGGATGTTCACATTTCAAAAGACAAACTTTTTTATCTGCTAATTTCTGATAGGAATTTAAGAGCAATTTTAGACTTTTAAATTTGATCTTTTAGCTACTCCATTAATTTAAGGAAAGCAATAGTACCTGTCCAGCCTGTAGCTACTACTAAGGTGAGCACACAGAAACCCCACAACCTTGCACTGCAATCTAGCAATTTGCTGAAAGTACAAATGTTCTTACTTGCTTACCAGTGAGCTGTCAGCTGGGATTTCCTTTATTTTGCTGTATTATTCCCTGCTTTCTCTTTTTGCTCTTGATGTTAATAAAAAGCTCAATATAAAAATAAAATGGTGAAAATCAGAACTGATGTGTGAATATGACATTCAAGAGCTTTTTTTGCCTTTCTTTTTAAAGAGAGGTAATATTTGCTGAATGTAAGCAGTATGTACAGCCATGTGGGTGTGCATACCAGTGCATGTTTCTGAGTCTTTTTGCAATAAACTACGTGATCATACTTCAGCTTTTTTGATCCCAGAATCTTAACACCACCTTCCAGCCCGTGACCCTATAATGAATGTTGCATTTACATTACCAAATCTCATCACCATATGTCCCTGAGTGCTGAGGGGCTCAGATCAGTTGAAGACTGCTGAAGTTAGGTCTGTGAAATAAAATACAACTCCTATTCTTAGGTGAGGTATATCTGCAAATATTATGTTCAACAATATGGATGTCAAGGAGAAACTAATTTGAACTGGATTTTTTATAAGGAAAATAGTTTGTTAAATACTGACAGAGAGACTAAGTAAACTGCCTGAGGTTTATTTTGTAAATGTACATACAACAAACAGGAAGATAGCTGTACAAGTTAAGAGATTGTTACTAACTGCCAGGGTGCATTTTTTTTAATAAAGCTATCCATGTCCTTTGAGGAGATAGTTCAGATTGTTTTTCCTCAGAATGATTGATGACAAAGGGCATAGAACCAGACACCCAGGCTGAATTTGAGGATGAGTCATTCAGACACAAATACCAAGCAATCCAATTATTTTCATTGTACTTCTCTGAAATGATGGTTTAGTATATAGCCCAACTGGGAAAAATTTTTGGACTAGCATACATAGTGTCATTTTTAATGCCTTATGGGTTTCCTTTCTGATTTAGTGATAATTTTTCATATCATAAGAAGATTTAGTGAAAAAGATTTAAATTTAAAAACAGTTTCATACCTTTATAAATTTATGTATGTTACAAATGCATATATATTTGCTCACCTGAAGAGAGGTATGGGAAAGAACCATTTTTGTATATATTTATCAATTCTACTGAAAATATTTAATTATTCACCATAAAAAAGCTTTTCCTACAGGGTAATTTATTATTGATTCACAAAAATTTTGACAAATGAAGTTTAACAGATTTCAGAGGATGGCATTTCCACCATCATGTTTGCAAGACTCTTGATAATCAAAGAGGAACATCAGTATGAGCTTGCTTCTTGATTCACAGCCTACTTTCAATGTGCCCCTTTTATTTTAAACTCTATAAGGAAAGAAATTACTTGATTCTAGTGCTCTTTTGTTCCTCTATCCATTCATGTGCTTGTCTAACAGTCCTCTAATAATTTCTGAACTGGCAGCCAATTTTAACCAAATTTGACTGAGGATTAAAGGTCCCAAAACTATTAAGGTCTTACACACTTCATGAAAATTGATACTAAAGGAGAGAGACTCAAGTCAGTGCCCCACTGAGCAAAGCTCACTCACAGCTTGCCACAGGGAATCTGCTTAACTGATTGCAAGTTCATGCTGGTAAAGTTAAACAAATGTACACATACTGGCTACATCAAGCCTTAATTTTGTAGTGAACAACAGTACTGGGTTTTAAAGATTTTGTAACAAAAGCTTTTCTTGTGCTTTTTGCATTTGGCCCTCCCTTGACTTTTCATCTTGGCAACTGAATTTTTGCTTCTTCAGCAGGAAGCTGCAAACAGCTTTTTAAAAGTGCACTTGAATCAATGTCTACCGAATTTCAGATGCTTTCAAAGTAGCAGCCTGCATGTGAAGCTCACAGTTCACGTGTTACTAGCAGCTCATATTCTGTGAGTTGTTATGAGGAATCCTGAGAAGTTATGGCTTGGTTCACTTCCATTTTACATTGATCATTGCAACTTTTTTTTGATGACTATACAATTTATTTCAGAGAGATTAATGAAATCCCTTCTGATAATGTCATAGAGTAATTAAGGTTTGTTACTAGGATAAAATGTATTGCTTTAGATATTTTCAATATATCCTTTTTAATTTCCTTAAGTTTAATTTCCTTTCTTGCCAAAAAACACTTATTTTCAGAGCATCTTCCTCTTTTAACCTATGTAGGAGTTCCTCTTCATAGTCTTCCAGGTCAAGAGGCTACAGAAACAGTCTACTGACAATTATCTCTCTTGCTTCTCTGGGAAGCTGTGCTACCATTTCTGGAAGTGACTCTGCTGTCTGTTCCTTGCACTGGTGCCCTTGGTGATATGACCACCAAACACTTGTCACTGCCCTCCACTGACATGCCAGATCCAAGAAGGGCATTGTCTATCAAGCCCTCCTCAGTTAACTTCTCAGGTTATTCTCAGATATCCAGGACTTTCCTGTAAAGAAACTAAAATTCACCCAGTACATTCATGCTGTTAAATGTGTCTGCTGAAGACTGGATGCCTGGCCCACAGACCATCTGGTGCAGATGGTGACATCCATGTTCTACAGGGCTACTGTCCTCTGAAACAGACTGGTCACGTTCACAGTGCATGAGTTCTCTGAGCTTCCCAGGCTGGCCTCACAAGTTGCTGTTTTTTATGTGGTTTTCAATCAAAGTGTAACATGTGGGTTGCGTTTTAGTCTTCTGGAGTGGAGATTTCTTTATATGAATCTTAAGGTAGATGCTGCAGGCTGTGGGGTGTGACAGAGAGGAAATGGGTTTATTTGCAATGGTGTTGGGTAGGACTACACTGAGCAGGACCCACAGGGTGTAGGCTGGTCTGTGCTGTCTTTTGGGAAGAGTTGCCAGTGAGCTGTGCACAGAGCTGCCCTCCTGCTTTGATGTGAACAGAGCTAGCTAATTTCCTTCAAAGGAAAACTGGAGAGCAAGGTGGCCAGGTGACCTCTACCTGGGAGACTGTCAAGGAGCTAAGCACTATATGGGCATGTCCACTGAGGTCCTGGTGGGATGTAGTTCATCTGCTAAAAACTGTGAAGTCATACTGGGGTATTGCAGGATACAAACCGGAATACCCAGCTCCTACAGCAGTTTTCTGGAGTTGTTAGTGCTTCCAATATAAATCACCAGGTTTCACCAGGTCTGGAAATGATAACTTTTGCTGTTTTCAAGGCCTTGATCATGAGCCTACCCACAAGGAAAATAAGGCTTAGGGCACCACAAGAAACTTAAAGAACATGTTCCTTAGCTTGATGTAATTTTTAATAATATTACTTTGCTTTACAATCATCACTTTGGGTCATTTCACTCTTTTTCCAATTTTGCAATTTGTAATATTGTACTGAATGGCCTTCACTACTGATTTAAAGCAAAACTCAATTCATGTTTCTCAACACTGTTGAATTGTTTTGGGTGGTAAAAATCAGATTCATTTGGTATTTGGATGCTTCTGGGTACTGAAATGCTTTCGGTCATCTCCAGCCACATGACTAAGCTTCATACCGGGGTCTGAGTCATAAAGGACTATAAGTAATGTCTGAATTTGTATGCACTTCCTTGGAAGAATTTCCAGAATTTTGTCTTGAAGCTTTCTCGGCTGTAGGTGCATTAATCTGTCCTCGCAGTGAGAACTGGGTGCTTTTTCTAGGGCTTATTCTTTTACTTTGAGAATACAGAAGGCACAGTTGATGAGCTTAAGTTATCTTTCCTGTCCTTCACAGTGTGTGCCAATGTTGATATTTCAGTGCAAATAAGGGTTGCACTTGAAAACTGCACTCCCAATTGTCTCTACTGACTGCTCTTTGCTTCTCATGGTGGGACAATTTTGGCACATATGTGCCAGATGCCTTTGGGGGAAACTAAATTGGAGTGTAGATTCCCAGAGCTCATCTAATGGACTCCAGCCATTAGAGCAATAAGGAGGCTTTACCTTTTTTTAGAGGAGTTATTCTAGAGTTACACTGTTTTAACAATGGAAAAATTAAGGGCCATGGCTTGCTGTTCCTATTTTATTTATGTGCCCAAAAATACCTTGGAGGTTATTCAAATAAATGCACTCCATTCCATTTACTTGGAAATGTCTGATGGCTTAATCATGCAAATAAATGTGAGGATGATATTTATTTGACTGTCTGTCATGGCATTTCTTTGACTGTACAGTAAAGCATACTTTCTTTTTCCCCAAAGAAAAAAATTAAATTAAATGCGTAAAAACCCACCCCATGTTGTAATGTAACAGTTCAGATTTTAAACACACATAAGTCAGGACATTCAGAGTTATGACTCCCCAGAGCTTGTAGCTCAGTCACGTTGTACATGTGGTGTAGATTTAAACAGTGATTTCCTCTCCTTTCTGTACTCCTTTCTCTTCTGGGTATTTTCCTCTTTTTCTTTTAGCTCTTTTATGGTGTCTGTGCTGGAGCTCCTCCATGGGATGGGTGATCCAGCAAAGGCCCTGGATGAGAGGCATGGGAGCAAATCCCATGCATGTGAGACTGGCACTGCTCGCAGCAGTAGAGGAGCACAGCAAGGAAAAGGGGGAGCCCATGGACCACTACTGGGGAGGCCAGTACCTCCCTTCATGGGATGGTCCTGCCTCCACTTCATACTCATCTCACACATGCTATTCTGTGCTGTCCATATTGCAGCTTTTCCCAAATATTTTTTTCTTCTCCCAGGCAACTAGCAACAAGGCAAGAGGAAACAGCCTCAAGCAGTGCCAGGGAAGATTCAGGTTGGACATCAGGAAGAATTTTTTCACAGAAAAGTCTGTCAAGCATTGGAATGGTCTGCGCAAGGATGTGATGGAGTCACCATCCCTGGAGGTGTTCAGGAAACAGCTGGTCATGGCACTGAGTGCTGTGGTCTAGCTGACAAAGTGGTGGCTGGTCAAGGGTTGGAATCACAGAATCACAGAATAAGCTGAGTTGGAAGGGAGCCACAAGGATCATCAAGTCTGACTCCCTGCACAGTGCCATCCCCAAGAGTCACACCTTGTGCCCAAGAGCATTGTCCAAACTTTCCTTGAACTTTGTCAGGCTGGTGCTGTGACCACTTCCCTGGGGAGCTGTTCCAGTGCCCAACCACATTCTGGGTGAAGAACCTTCTTCTAATATCCAACTTAAACCTTCCCTGGCACAATTTCAGGCCATCTCCTCGGGTCCTTGGATTACCACAGAGAAGAGATCAGTGCCTGCCCCTCCTTTTCTCCTCAAAAGGAAGTTGTAACTGCAATGAGGTGTCACCTCTTCTCCAGGCTGAACAGACCAAGTGACCTTGGTCACTCCTCATACAGCTTCTCCTCAAGGCCCTTCACCATCTTTGTTGCCCTCCTTTGGACCCTCTCTGATAGTTTAATATCTGTCTTTTATTGTGGCACCCAAAACTGCCCCCAGCACTCGAGGTGAGGCTGCCCCAGAGCAGAGCAGGACAGTCCCCTCCCTTTCCCAGCTGGTGATGCTGTGCCTGATGTACCCCAGGGCACACCTGGCCCTCCTGGCTGCCAGGGCACTGCTGACTTGTGTTCAACTTGCCATCGACCAGGACCCCCAGGTCCCTTTCTGTGGCCCTGCTTTTCAGTCTCATTCTTCAGTCTGTACATACAGTCTTGAAGGCCTTTTTCAGCCTAAATGATTCTATGAAATAACATATCTTTTTTTTTTTTTTTTCCAACAAACGTGCACTTGTCTTGAATCTCTTCCTCAAAGTGCTTTATTCATGCTGGTCTGTGTTAGGGGGGTGGCAGGGAGGGGGAGGTAGTGACTAAAGAACAAAAGTGTAGGTCCTCATTCTGTGAATGTATTCTGTGAATAAGAGAACCAGACAATGTGATAACATTTCTCCAGAACCATATGTAGTCTGTCTTGACAATGAAGGATGGATGGTTCTCAGCATTCATGTTGGTAAAAATTATCTGGAAAGAGAACATGAGTTCCCGCAATACTTATTTTCTGTATCTCACACTTTTTCTGTGTTACTTTTTATATTCTGTATTCCTACATAACCTGAATAAAATATTATATACTCTTTTATGTGGTTACTGTTTCTTTGCTGGTCTCATAAATAACTTGCAGTGTTTTCTGACTTGGCATAGTCAAATCCCAAATTTCCTCAACAGTATAAATTTCTGGAGACTGATAGGTGTAAATTGCCCTGAAGAGAATGCTGGTTTGTTTGCACTTCTCTAGGCCAAATCCTGTAATGGAAGAGCTCATCTGTCCAACTGCTTTCTTTTTTACAAGTGCATATCATTATCCCCGCCTCTGGGTTTTCCAAAGGAAAAATACAAGTATTTGAGACCGTCGTTATTAGTAGTTCCTGCTTTTTCAATTCTATAAACATTGAGATAATTAAAATATTATTCTAAATCCTTTTGAAATAATAGTTTTGGTTTAGTTATTGTGTGTTAAGCACTTACTGTAGTAAAAATAAACACATTTCTATTTCAACTTATACAAGGAGGATATTATTTCCAAGGTCCTCAGGGCAGGGATTGTACTTTTCCTTGTATCTGCAAATTATTTATTGGAAGAGGGGCCCTATCCTCCTTATGGCTTCAGCATTAATACTAAGTGATGATCTTCATATGGAAAATATTGAATCTGAATACACAGAATTTTGTAAATACCAGCAATCTATTGTACGATCATGACAGCACTTTTCTTTTTCAGCTGCTCGAATTTCTCTCCTTGTTTTTTCTACATCTCTTTGTTTAACTGACTGGAGGAGAACAAAGCAGAAAAGCAAGACCCTAAAGTTAATATCTGAAATGCAGTTGCTTGGAAAGATCTTTTTCTGGTTTTCTATGAGGTGGCTGAAGGATTTTGTCCTGGTATGTTGAGCGTGATGAGAACATGCACTGCTGGCTTTAGGAGGAATTCTGTCTCGGATCTAAATCTTCCCTCTGCTTCTTGGACCAGTCTCCACAATGCCTCTGCCATGATCCCCTCTTCCCTTGGGAGCCATGTCCCAGGGTTGTGGCACTGCTGTGCTTGTGGCAGAGCTGTTTTTTGGCTGCCCCTGTTCAGCCAGCGGCGTGCACAGGGGCCAGCCATGCTCACCTCTGGAGCTGGGACACCTCCTTCTCGTGGCTTCAGGTTACTGGGCTCAGTTTTACCTCTTTTCCAAGGATGGCTCTTTCCTCAGGCACATAAGGAAAGCTCATCCAGACACAAAGTCCATGCTGTGCTGCTTCTCACTGTGATGGTGTGACGGTATCAGGAACAGACTGGCTGCTGGTCAGGAACACCACTCAGACAGGAACTGGGGAGGCAAACTGTGACTGGGGTGCTGCAGCTTCTGTGCACAGGGACTTTGTGCTGGTGCTGTCCTAGGAACTTTCTCGATGAGCTCTGCCTGTTCCTGCAGGTTGATAGCTTCGTCCTTGGCAAAATTCTTTCTTACTTGGTACATGGAGCTGAAATCTGAGGAAGGTTGAAGAAGTCCAAGAAATAAAAGCAGATGCAAATGAATTGGTTTGGATATGCGGTTTTAGTCAGTGTTGCCAGTTCAGTTTCTATTTTACAACAAGCTTTAACATTGGATAAATGTATTTTTAGAAAAAGAAAATACGTGCTAGTGCAAAAGAAAGTATTCCAAGATTCAGTAGGAATTATACTACCTTTTCTTCCTTGGTTTGAAGAAAGAAATAAACTAAACTGATTCAGGCCTGGTTTTGATAATATAAGAGAAGAAATTCAGGGCAATCACAAAATGGGAGAAAGTAACAGACATTATGAAAAAGTATTGGATGGAGCAGCAGTCATTGCCAGCACTATACTATAATTGAGTGTACTAGGTTATTTGGTTTGTTTTTAATGAAATGCTGTAAAAACCAGGACCTTTTGTCCCTGGTTAAATATATACACATTATATTTGGAAGCTGCTATCAGAGTTAAATTAAAAGATCCTACTATTTTGTATCTCATATGTTTGCATAAACCATATCAGTTCACCTTTAATAAGATTTGCTATCAAGAGAACCACAAACTGTTTAAATTCTTAACATCTGCAGCTTTGTCAGATTTTTGAAGGTTACATGTCTGAGTAGACTTGTTTAACTCAAATAAGGAATTATGGAAACAATTAAATTTCTTCCATATTTTCATTTCAGTGACAGGCTTCCAGTCCAGCTTTACAATATGGTATTTCTTTGCATACAGCCAAAACAAGACATTCCACAAGAACAGAAAATTTGCCATTTTTCTTATCACCACAAGTATATGATATCTGCCATCAGCAGTTGGGAAAGTTTCCATTAAAATAAATATCAGAGAAATAAATATTTCAAAACACTTTTAAACTAAGTCCCAGTAGGTCTATATTGCATGAGCACACACCAGTGTAACTTGGGATTTTACTGATTTTCATTTTTTTTCATTCACTGTGGTAAACCTGCCTTAGATTGTTTGTTTAAATATGTTCACATATTTACATGAAACTGCTCCACTTATGCACAACATGTCTGCCATTAAAAGTTAAATGTTGGATTCATACTGGCTTATGAAAGATCAAATAAAAGCAACACGTTTCAACCTGCAAATTGTTGTCAATGATGCATTTTTAAAAGGTTCCCATGGACTGTTTCTTTATTGAAAGAAAATTATATTCTCTGAACTATTATAAAATGTGAGGCTATTATAAATGTGAGGCTGCTGTCCCACAGCTGGCAATCTAGGCTATTTCCAAAAGCAGTCAAAGACATGCATGATAAGAAAAATTACTCAATAGTTCACCATGTCCTTCCAGCTTCTAATGAAAAATTGTCCAATACAGTGTATTTTCTGTTACTTTTCCCTGTTCACTTTTTAATAACCCATGGGTCCCCTATAGTTTCCTGATGAAGTCTACTCTTATGCACATCTTATGCATACTCTTACTACATTTTGTGATGTAGTAACTATCATCCATAATTACTACAGTCTTTTGTAAGTCTGTAAATCCTCCTATAAGAGTCCCTCTTTTCTCTGTTATGTGCTCTTGTAGTGCCCTTCACAACTTTTCCCAGTGGTAGAGATTCTGAGAGCTTGTCACTGTCATAACATAAGAAGAATTTACACTGCTCTAATTTGCCTTAGAGGAGCTAGTCCTTTGTAGGCTGCATAGGATCCAGCTGGAACCAGTTAAACTTTTTTTAGAACTTCATTTTTACACCCAGATCAGATCAGCCAGGATAAGGGGAATGTCCTCTTTTTCATCACATTAGCACAGGGCAGCATATTTGAAATGTATCAGACAAAGCAAGAATATTAAAACTCTTTTGTCTATTATAGCTTTATCCTAATCATCATCCTTCTGTCAGCCTCTACAGAAAAAAAAATGCACTATCCATTGTCTTGATCCACTTGATAGAAATGCACTGCCTGAGCAGTGAAAAGAGAAAACCAGAAAAGGAAACTAGATTTGATTTGGGGCAAATTGTCAATATTTTTAAAACTGGCACATTGTTACTGTGTGTTGTAAAAATGCACATTTCCAGAGTCAGTCAACTCTTGGATATGGGATTTACAGCAATGTGTGGAATGGCAGAAATGTATTCCTGTGCACACCTGTCTTGCACATTGTATGGCTGACTTGGACATCCATTATAAAATTAATTCCTTCCAGTACATTTCTCCAGCTGTCCTTGTCCCACAGAACTAGTCTAAAAGATGGAATATAGGACTATTGGTTATGAAGTAACACCTATGATTAATCTGTAAGGTAATGTAATTCAGAGGTTATAAGTGATATCCAGACTACCACAGGAACCACCACGCCTGGTCAGACTTCAAACCTGTCCAATCTATTTATTCTTTAACTTCAACACCACTATCTTAGAATTAATGTGAACATCCCTCTCAGCCTTTACAGAGTCATGGAATCACCTGGGTTGGAAGGGATCTCAAAGACCATCTACTTCCACCCCCTCCTGTGAGCATGGACATCTTTCACTAGACCAGGAGCTCCATCCAGCCTGGTCTTGAATGATTCCAGGGATGGGCATCCACAGCTTCTCTGAGCAACCTGTTCCGGTGCCTCCATCACAGTGGAGACTTTTTTCCTCATATCTAATCTAAACATACTCTCTTGCAATTTGAAGCCATTCCCCTTGTCCTGTCACTACATGCTCTTGTAAAAACTCTCTCTCCAACCTTCTTGTAGGCTCCCTTCAGGTACTGGAAGGCTGCAAGTAGGTCACCCCAAAGCCTTGTCTTTTCCAGGCTGAACAAGCCCAATGCTCTCAGCCTTTCCTCACAGGAGAGGTGCTCCATCCCTCTGATCAACTTGGTGACCTCCTCTGGACTTGCTCTGACAGGTCCATGTCTTTCTTATGCTGAGGTACCAGAACTGGATGCAGTTCTACAGGTGGGAGGAGAGAGTAGAGGATCGGAATCCCTCCCTTGCCCTGCTGGCCACACTGCTTTTGATGCAGCCCAGGATATGTTTGGCTTTCTGGGCTGCAGGTTCAGATGGCCAGGCCATGTCCAGCCTCCCACCCACCACACTCCCAGATCCTTCTCAGCAGGGCTGCTCTCTGTCTGCTCATCCCTCACCCTGGATTGACACCAGGGGTTGCCCCAGCTCAGGTGCAGCACCAGCACCTGGTCTTGTTAAAAGTCAGGAGATTCCCGTGGGCCACTTCTTGAACTTATCCAGGTCCCCATGGATGGATCCCATCCTTCAGGTGTGTCACCCACACCACTCAGCTTGGTGTCATCTGCAGATTTGCTGAGGGTGCACTCAATGCTTTGTTTCATCAATGAAGATATTTAATAACGCTTGTTCTAATACTGAACCCTGAAGGACACCATTTGTCACTTGAGTCCATTGGGACTCCAAGACATTGACCACTGCCCTCTGGATGTGACTGTCCAACAGCTAATTCCTCTAACAGTTCACTCATCAAATACATTTCTCTCCAATTTAGAGAGAAGGATGTCAAAGGGGTCTGTATCAAAGGCTTTACAATGCCTTGTGGGTGGCATGAAAATTTGAGAACTATCAAAATACAGTCTATCCAGTCTATCCAGTTTTTGGTTTGAAAACTACTGATAATCCTAAAATTAACTTAAGTCTGCTCAGTAACCTCAGAGAGTAGGAGGCTATTATTCTGTATGCCTGAGAACATCCCAGTTTGAGCATTGTTTGGAAGGTGGAGAAACTCAAAAGGTCTCATCCCTCTGTCCCTGCTGTTGAACATGACACACATGATCCAGCACTAAGAAACAGCTGGAGGACTGCAGGGTTGGATTGCTCCTCTGCTTTGGCCTGGAAACACACAGAGGCACATGTCCTCCTTCAACCTGTTAAGTGGGAGTTTTGCTCCAGAGTGAAATATTTCTGAATTAAAACATACTTGGTCCCACCTGTACAAATTTTTTTTTTTTCCATTGGAGCTTATTCTATCCCCCTGGGTAATTCTCTGTCAATCCTTCTTTGTGCCAAGTGCAGGGCAGAGATGAAATACATTCTGCTGCTAGCAGCAGAGCTGAAGAATATTGCCTGTGTAGCTGAAACAAAGAATGATCTCAGCTCTGGAGACACTGGTTCAAAACTGGTATAATAACAATGACTATTGCATGTCCTTCATGTGAAGGACTTTGCCATCAAAGAAAGGCTGCAGAGGAGCTGCTGCAGCCAACTGGAGGGACCCTCTCTGCAGCCTCTGCAGCAGAAGGGCAATACATGTCAGGCCATTAGGGCTTCTCTGAATCCTCAGCAGCAAGTGAGAACAGGTTAAAAGAGCTTTATATCCCATTTTTATCCTAAAATATTTTTCTGCTTGTTTTTCTCAGAGTTTCTACTGAAATTCAGCAGTTTTGGGTGTCCCCACAGTGCCTCCTGCCAGCCATGAAGCTGCTTTGGGAGTGGAGCTGCACCTCAGGCTCCTTTGTCTGCTTCAGCAATTGAGAGCTGCTGCTTTCCTTCAGCATGGTGGAGTGGGGTTTTGTAATGAAACCAGCCCTGGTGAGTCAGAGGAACATTTGGCACAGATTCCCTTTTCTAAGCTTTCCCCTCCTTTTGTCCACAATTAAGTGGTGATCAAAATCAAAGCTAATTTAGTAATGTTTAAGATAAGTTGCTCCAAACCCAATTACAATTAAGGGAAGTTTTCTATTGATTTTGTTAATTTATATTGTTCTGGAGGAGTACTTTTCCAACAGCTCAGATCAAAGTGGCAGATAGGAGAATCTATATCTGCTCTTTTTACTGCAGTCTTGGTGAAGGAGGAGGCCACTATGTCTGTGCAGAGTATTTGAGCCTCTCACAGCACACAGTCCCTCCCTGTCCCTTCAAATTAAATTTGCTTCCTGCCAGTCTTGCCTTAGGTTTCCAGGTGTAGGTGGGCTTGGGACTCAAAGCAACAGCAGAGGGGCCAAACCTTAACATGATTGCTATTTTCTCCACTAACAGAAAGCAGACTTCCTAACCTTTTATAAAAACCTTTTATCAGGCCAAAATTCAGAGGAGGCATTTATCAACAGGCATAATGATTAATTAGGAGGAATAGAGTTCAACTGTGGTCCTTAATCAGATTATCTCTTATAGCAATACATTTCCCAGACTAATTGCCAGATGTGGGAAGGAGTCATTCTCTTTCTATATGCAAATTTAACTCATGAAAATTTCATGGAGCTGAGAAGAAAGGTGCAGAAAAGCAGAATTTCCATCATTTTGCAGTAACATTAAGAGTCAGAGAAATTTGTAGTAGTCCTTAAACTATTTAACTTCAGGAGGAATTAAATTTCCAGGAAGTCGGGTTTGGGGCCAAGGCAGGGGTGGTGGAGCAGAAGTTTTAAATGAGGAAAATATAATAAGTAGTTGGTCAGATATCAAAAACTACTTTCATTATATAATAATGAATAATAGATTGAATTTTTTTAGCCTTATATAGTATATACCTATATATAGGCATATACTTGTAAGGCAAATTCCCTTTTTTTCAACTGAAAAAGCTGCCTTCACTTGGTTGTGTTTCAACCTTTCTTCTCCTTCATCTATGTTCTTGTCTGGCATACCTTTTGCCTTTAGAATTTCCAGTTCTGTTCAGGAATCTGCAAATATCAGGAGTTGATATTAGAAACAAATTATTATTACATTTTTAACACTTATGTGTTTTTTTAGAAGACCTAAAGAGATTAGAAAGAGCTCCTAATAAAATTGCTAAGGATTTTTTGTTGTTATTGTTTGTTTGTTTCTCCAACAAATACCACCCAAAGAAACAGAAGTGATGTATTTCTGTAAATGAGGATTTTGTATATGATAGACATAGAAATGAGGTAAGGCTTTCAGCTTGCCAACTGCTTTGAGTTATACCTGTCAATGCACCTACCTAATCCATTACAATCTTTCCCTAGAATTTAAAACACTGGAAATTGAATTTAACTTGCTGTGGCCAGACACTTCTCATTACAAAAGAAATGGTGTTGGAGCAAAACCTTACCTCTGTATATGATTGTCCAGGACCCAGATCAGGACAGCATGGCTCATCTCAGCTCAGGAGGATTCAGAACTGGCTTTTTGGTTTTCCTTCTTTCCTTCCTTCCCCCTTTCCTTAGTGAAGGGGGGCCTAGAGTCAGAGGTGAGCTTTTAGTGCAGCCCTGCATGCCAGCACACACACACTGTGGTCTTGTTTTGATGGTTTGTTCTCAAGGCTTAACTGAGAAATGGCAGCACAGAACATGTATTTCTCCCAAGAAAGCTTTAATTGTACTATTATCAGGAGCTGGGTGTTCTTATTTCCCAACCCTGGAAAAGTTACGTTTTTCTTTTTTTACTTTGTCTTTCTTTTTTTTGTTTTCCTTAAGAGGATATTTCCCCCTGATATTTGAAGAAAAAGTGATGATTACAATAAGAGAAATTTAAGAGTCTTTCGCTATCTACAGTCAGTGGTGACATCCCCATAAATCATGGGTAACCCTAACAGAGTCTTAAAGAGGCTTAGTTGTCATACACAGGTACAACTGTTCCCATCATATTTATCTTTCACTCCACAGCTTATAGAAACCAAATATCTGTCATCAACAATTATTAATCATCCATTTACCCTGCTGAGATATCTAATAAAGCATCAAACACAGAGTTTGAACACTAGAGAGAAGGAGAGAAAATGTAATCCAAATTTTGAAAAGTAAAGGGAAGAAAAATCTCCTGTAACATCTGTGCACCACATGTTCATAAATTACAGAGGGCCTGTGAACACTTCTTCTCTCATCTATAGGTCATACAGATTTAATAGTTCATCATTTCATGAAAACAACATTATTATGTGCCATGTTTAAAAGAAGGTGTGATCACCTCTCCAGCAGCACTGCTGCAAGCTGCTCTCCACTGAGGATGAGCTGCTGTGCTTCAGCATCTCATGGTGCCTCAGTCTTTGCATGCAAAGCCTCTTCTTCCTGGCAAGACTGAGGGGAAGCTCCTGAACTGCACCTCAGGAGCCTGGGCCCAAGTATGGCAACCTGTGACTCTCCAAGGAAATTAATCTTTTGTGCTTAGACCACCAAAAAATGCTGTTGCAATGTGGGAGCTTGCTCAGAAACACGTTTCACCCAGAACACACCTTTCTACCAGCAGTGCATTATAGAAGAGGGCTTTTTTAGCTTGAATAAACAAAAATGAAGAAAATTTTACTCACTCAAGGTATTCTACAAGTTTTTTACCCAATGCTATACTGCAGGTGTTAATCTAAATATGTGTGCTTCCATCTACTGAAATGAGACAGGCCAATGGGGTACAAAGGAACATGCAGATAACGAGGTTTGCTCCTGCCTTTTATTTCTGGTGAAATGTATCCATCTCTGCATTAAATCTATGTGCATCATTAAATCCCAGCTCTTGGGCTGACTCTGCAAAATCCAAGTAATTGTGTCTTGTAAACATTTATTCCAAGATGCAGAGGTTTAGGTGCAGAGCTAGAAACATAAGAGTGAGAGAGAAAAACAAGTCTGACAAAAGGAAATTGTGCTTTTATATTATCTCCCATTCTTAAAATAACCTTCTTCCCCACCAAAAACTTTGAACATCTTAAAGAAGTGGTAGAACCTAAAATATGCAAGGGTTTTCCCCACACAGATATGGTTAAGTAGCAATAAAGAATTGGAGACTACAAGCATTCCAGGAGCAGTGTACTAAGCACACTGGTAAGTTTGACTCCCTACAGCCTAAAATATCTAAACCTAATTTAGTTGTAATATACAACTTTAGAATTATGTTGAAGAAAAATCCAGTTTTGAAACACTTTTCAGCTTGATAAATTTCCATAGTTTCTCTTTTTTTCTGCAGATGATTGTTCTGATTTAGGAAACTATATAAAAGATGTAAGAGGTGCAAACCCAATTTAAAGCATTTCAGATTGTTATCCCAAAGAGAGCACAAAGGCACTGCCTTCCTCTGCTGAAGTCTTCATTTAACAAAGTGCTTAGTAGTGCTTAATACCTTATAGAATGACTTAAGTAGAAGTTGTGTCAAATTAGGTCGGCATTTTTGTTGCAGTTATCCAGTCCTAGCAGAGGATTGATTTCTATGTAATTAAATTACTTCTTTGAATCACAGCCTCATATTTCTGTTCTGAACTCTTGAGACAGCTACTGAATTTAGCAAAAGGCCATTAACTGCAGCTCAGGCAGACAGGGCCTTGCTGGCACAAAGATGACTTTCCTGGCTGACTTCTCCAAAGGTTCTGAACCTGCCAGGGAATTTAACTGGATATTGCATGTGATGAACTGTCAAAGCAAGCAAAACATGTGATCTGCACGGGGGCAATCAGCCAATGGACCGACTCCCTCAAACCAGGTTAAAACAGGAGGCAGATGTTGGAACCAACTTATTGGAAATTGGGTTTGTCTGCAGCTGCAAAACTTCCAGGTGCTCCAAATGCATTTTTGGAAAGCATTTTTGGAACAGGAATTTAACAGAAACTGTGAGGCCAGAAATTCTCAGCAGGCCAAGTTTCAGGTTTAAAGGTCACTGTAATTGTCTGAACAAATGATAATATTTTTGATTTGTCTTTTTGTTTTTCAAAGATGGAAATGACAGTGGCCGTGTTTCCATAACGAGCAAAGTGAGATTGTAGCCTTTCTGTTTTCCCAGCAGGAGCCATTTTCCCGTCTCCCTTTCCACTGTACTGTTGACAGGTGAGCTGGGATGCTGCTGTCTCCTCACCCTCCAAACACTGGATTCTGGGGATGTCCTGTGAGTCTGCAAAAAGAAACCAATTGCGTTTTTGTCCTGGGAAAATGCAGAGTAGAAATCAGCTCTGTGTTGAGCACGAAGAACTTCTGACTCATGCCTAATTTGATTTTATCTAAAGCTTACTGAGTTTAGAAGAATCCTAAGCATATGGTGCCAGGAGATCTACAGGACAGGAACTGTATGTTCAGGAAACTGATTTCAAATAGGAAACAGAAGCTCATTGATACAACTGCGGTGGAGATAAAACAGGTGGGAAAATATACACGTTCCTGGATGTGGCTTTGTGCCCAGTTTAACTCCAGGTGCAAGAAGGAGTTTTGTAGTTGGTGCCTGACTGCAGCCCAGAAAATTCCTGCTGTTGCTGGACAGCCCAGCCCTCTTGTCAGCATCATGAGAAGGATGTGGCCAGAGTGGATTTACCATAGAGGAGAGGAGTGTGAGTAAAACACACAGCAATTCAGCTGTCCTGATTTTGTTGGTGGAGGGCTGTGACAATGCATTTTGCATGGATAAAGTACTTTACACAGAAAATCCTGAGCAGAGCTTGTGTGGAGCATGGACTCACTGAAATGGTGAGAGCTGCCTGGAAAAAGGAGCTCTGAATGTCCTTTCAACTACTGTCCTCAGTGTAACTCCAGAGAAGTTCACACCTCTCCCTGCTGATGTGTCCCAAGGTGGCATTGACTCAAAACCAGTTGGAAGTGCTTGTGTCCTGCAGCTGGGAGTCCAGCCAGGAGAACATGCTGGCTCCTGGGATGTGCTCTGCTGGGAGGTTCAGTGTGGGACTGAAAGACTGCAGATGGAATCACATGTTGTCTTGATGATTCCTGGGGTTCTGCAGGCCTGCTAGGTTTTATTCCCAAGAGAAACATAATTTTATCAAAGGGAGAATTTGTAAACATATCTCTCTAAGCTGTGTCCTGCTCAAGGCCCCACATCTGGTGTTTTTCTCTCTATCTCTCTCTATGACCAATGGTAGGAGGGAGCTGGTCTTGGTTACCAGCCCATGAATTCAGTATGATAAGGGCATTCTTGTACTAGGCACTGAGAAGAAAGCATGTACTAAGGATTGCACCAAAGCTTTGTAAAGAAGCATCGTACCAGGCTGCATGATACGAGGCATTAAGCCTCGGGCCTGGAACATGGAGCCAAATATAAATAAACTATCTTAAATCTTCTGATACATGGAGTCAAAGTCTTTATGCACAGGGGAAAAAACTACCACAACTGGTAACCCCTTGTGCAGAGAACAACAACAAATGTGGAAGGGCCAGCGGCAATAAATGGTGACCCTGATGTGTGACCGGGCACCAGCCAAAACAATCACAAGTGGTCAGATCAAACAGCAGCGTGAGAGAAGCATTTAGTCCACCCCTTAAAAAGATAAAATCTTTCTCTGCAGCCACAGAAAAGAAAAGAGGATCAGATGAATACCTGAACACCTGTATACTAAGCTGAAATGCACAAAAAAAAAAAAATCAATGTTTCATCACAGCTCTGTAAGATGATACACGGAGATGAGTGAACAGCATTGACATCACTGCAGATCAGTGGGTTGGAATCCAAAGTTTCATCAAATGGAAGTTAGAGCTTTAATTTTCCAGCAGTGCAAAATTTTCCAGCATTTTGGAGCCTCAGAATGGATTTTTGAGCTGTCATTGTACTCCAAATGGGTTAAAATATTTTCCTGAGGGAAAAAAAAAAAGAAAAAAAAAAAACCATCTGTGTTACTGTAAGTCTCACAAGCCCCAGAAATTCTAGATTTTATAATTTAGGAAAAAAGCTGTATGAAGTTGAAATATCTCCTTCAGTTTCGTGCAACAATATTTTAAATTTTTATGTATTTTATCATTTTATCCAATTATTCAGGTAGTAAAAGTGAATAATGTCAATTTATGGGAATTCATGTTTCCAGATAAATAATTAAGGAAAATTAGATGTTTCTTTCTCCTAATTCTGGGACTAATAGCTAAGCTTATTTCATGGTTACTACCTGTGCGAGCTAATAGAAATTTTTCACAAAAATATTTTTTTATTAAAATGTTGCTTTGGATTATACAAAAATATACTTCCTTTGAATTTCATTGTGATAAAAAGGTTATTGTAGGTATTATAAAATTTAATGTAAATTATTAACATAATAATTGTATTGTACTAATTTTAATTTTTCTAAAATTTTTACTTTTGCTTTATTCACATACAGTAATCATAATATGTATTATGCAAATGCAATATCCATATGTCTAGCTGTTTCATTATCAAACACAAGGTCTTTTGGCTTAAGAAGCAAGTAAAAGATGTTTCAGTGAAAACTTTGTGAACTTGATGATGATATCTTTAAGGATTTTGAAAACGTAAAGTAGCTCTTCTGCTTTTAATAAGGCTTAATAAACTAATACAAAATAAAATGCCAAATAAAACATCACTAAATACTATCTTGAAACCCTCTAAATGATAGATTTCTAGCATGAAAACAACTGATTTGTAATTACAGGTTTTGTGGATTTTTGTCCAGTTGAATTTTCCCAGATATGCTGGTGTCAGCAAAATGGCATTTACTTTTGTGTTAGTGCTAGTAGATAAATTCATTTTTGAAATTTTAAGTAGAGATTGGAGGAAAAAGTGCTTTTTCCTCAGTCTTGTTAGGCAGTTTAGAAAAGGTTAACTTACCTATATCTCTTGTGAATTAACTTGATCTTCCCATCAAAGCAAATGCAGCACTACTAAATTTGATATTGCTGCACACTGAGTGATGATTTGGGGTTTAGGAGAATCACTAGAAGGGCCTGTGGTGCTGGGACAAATGAGTTTTCCCAGAACACAAAACTTTTACTTGAGAAAGCTAAAACATCTGAAAAAAAATAAAGCTCAAGAATTTGAAGACATCTGGGACTTCACCTGAATTTACCATTCATCCTGCATTTTTTTTGTTTACTTTTTTTTAGATACCCATGGGCATGCACATCAGAGGAGTGAAAGGAATCCCATGAAGAGGGCAGGATGGCAAGAGGTTCTCTTGAGCCCCCAGATGTTCGGTAGAAAAATTCCCAAAAGATCTCTCCAGGAGAATATTTTCTTCCATTAATTTTTGCAGCAAATAAGGGAGTTGAAGAACATGGAAATACTTGGTAGAAGACACATGGCTATGGTGCCAGGTAAAGAAAGCAATCTCTAACTTTGTTATGACTTTTTCCTTGTTTTTTAGGTCTTTCCAGAGAATTAGTTAAGAAAGGAACAGCAAATAGGTGTGAGAGAAAGAAAAGCAGGAAGAGGCCACACCTAACATCACAGAGTAAGACTTTTTTCTTCCTGATATTTCAAGCTGGATCCTCAAATCCTTGTTCCAGACATTTATTTTGTGGCAAATAACCATATTGAAGAAGAAAGATATGTGTGACTGTAACGTGCAGGCAAAACTGCATAGATGAGGCATAAAAGGATTCTGGATTTTGAGGTCTACCAAATCAGTTCAGTTTTACTACAATATGTTTTTCTGGGTTATTTGTTCAAGAGGAGAACATATATTAAATGCGAAGATCATATATATATGTATGTACATATATATATACACACATAGGAAAATAATGGGGTTTTTTAGTTAAGAAAGCAAGAATAATGCATAATGCCCTAGTATTCCTTTAATCTGTTTATTCAGTGCTAGTGTAATGTCTTATTTCTTTAACCAGGCTTCTAAATTGATGAAAGTCCCAGTAAATTAGTGAGGCCCATCCACCCATTTTATAAAGGTTTTGTCATGAACAAATATTAAAAATAATATGTAGTTCAGGTGGACAATGAAATTCTAAATTGAAAGGAATTAAATTACTGGCCTCACTCATGTAAATTGTACCATAAATTTACTTATTACTCCTAAGACAAAAATTAATTCAAGAAAATTTATAGCACTTTCTCTATAGAAAATTTCTGTCAGGGAAAAAGGCTGAGTTAACTGAATAAATACAATACCCATAATACTTAAAATAAAATACATTGACTAAAGATATCTTCAAATTATTCTGCTGCCAGTCATGCTGACTTATTTATGTCTAAAGTATCGGTTTTAAAGCCATCAGCTGACATTATTTTTCTTTATTGTGTGGTTGGGTTGGACTGTGCTTACTCACTATATGTGAACATTAAATACTGAGTTTGAATACACCCAAAAGAGTTGTAAAAGCCTTCCAGATTACCCAGCTTTCAAAAATTCCCATTTCTCATTATGTATGTGGCAAAGCACTCTTTTAATTAATAGCCGTGAACAATTCTTTTGGCATCTCATGATTTTAATAGAAAAATGAATTAGTAGAAACTTTGAATAAACCTGTCAGTAATTTAATTTTTTTGCATTTAATGTTTAATACAAACTTGATGTTGAACAACAGTTCTGTCCCATACTGCCTGTGTGCCTGCTTCCCATTGCTGCAGCATGGCTACCAGTCACCAAATTGTGGAGCCACCAGGTGCTGTCTGACCTGTTCAGCAGAGGTGAGCTGAGTCCTGTGGCTTCACAAGTCCCTCAAAAAAATATCTGAAAAGGCTTTCCATCCCTGGCACAAACTGCTGGGGTTTTTGGTGGTCCCAGCAAGAGTGGGAACCCAACCCCCTGGGCCCTTTGGAGGGGGTTCCCCTGCTGAGTTCTTTTCAAAGGATGAAGAACGTGCAGGACTCTATTTCCTGGTCTTCAGCTTTTTGTTTATTCTTATCTATCTTATCTTATATCGTATTATCTTATCTTATCTTTCCTTTTCTTATCTTATCTATATTATCTATATTATTTTAAGTTCAGCACACACCAGACTTAGCATGTGAAAAGCAAGGCACAAAATGGACCCCAAACACCCAAAACCAAGGCCTTTTAAAGCTGTTTAACCCAATTATATTCTAACACGTACTATGTGTTTACATTTCTACCAATAACTTCTACTAATCTATATACATAACTTCCACATTACTGCTTTCTCTAACCAATAACTTTCTGCCACATGTACTACAGAAAATGGAGCTGATGAGGGACAAGAAGAAAGAAGGGACAACACCCAAAATCCTCCATCTTGTCTCATATTTACTCTCATATTAAAATCCCAAAACTCTAAATTCTTCACCCTGTGATAAACTACTACTGCTACTATTACTACTATCTAATTCAAACCTGTGTGTTCTAACTCATCCCACAGTCTTGGCAATTTTTTCCGGGGATGAAGGTTAAAAGCAGTGTTCTGCTGAGGGTCAGAGTTTCTTAAAACAGGCAGAGAGACATTCTCTGTGCCCTGGATTCCAACACAAACAGAGGCAGGTGTCACAGCGTCTTTCTCGTGGCTCGAGAAATGATCCAGAGATTGTCCCTTGCAGGAATTCATGGCAGGGGCAGAGATTTGAGAGTTGTGTGGGAAGAAGTTTCCAGCCTGGCTCCTGAGCTTGGGTCCACTGCCAGGGGCAGGTGAGGCACAGAGCCTTCCTCCCAGCAGTGCCTGGCTGCGGAGGAAGAGTATGGGAGGAAACACCTGCTCTCCCCTCTGAGCCATGTTTCAGGCCAAGCCACATGGAGCTGTCAGTGGCTTTGCAGGCATTTGGTTGATGCTGTGTACTCACAAATATTGCTGCTGTCTGGACTGGATTTAATTTGGGGAGGATTGAAAGAAAGTACCTTGGGAAGGACTGTATGAGGAGAAGACACATAAACCTTTCTTCCTGACTCAACTTTGTTATTTTCACAAATGTAGAACACATTTGGTCTGGCATCCCATTGATTTGTTTACTGCTTTTGTGTCCCACATTTGCTGAGGCTTTCCAAACACAGATATTTCTCTCATCTGGCCTGGCTCTGACTACTGCACTGAGAACCCAGCATAGGAGGTGGAGTACACATCCAGGGCATTTGGGTGGGCATGAAAATGAACACAGTGAACTTTTGAAAAAACCCGGGCTGTACTTTCAGGCTTGCCCATAGCTCAGGTGTAGAAATTATTTCGTTTGTTTGGGAAATTATGTTAGAGTATCAGCTATAAGCCCTTACCTTGGGTGCACGCAGCTCTCTCTTTATGTGATCTGCCTCTGGATGTGGAATGTTACAGCACTGTTACGAATTATTCCATCTTTGTGCTTTGGAAACTATGCAGCATGGCTTGCTTTCAAATATTACTTTTGTTATAAAAATCAGTGGCTCCTACAGTGACCTGAAGCTAGTCAGGTAGGATTTAAAGGAGCAAAGAATTTCACAGATGGCTGATTCTTACTTCATTGTGGCACGTGTATATAGTTCTGTGTTTCCAAAAATATTTCCCCCTTTTGTTTTAGGTAAGACTATTAGTAGTTTTTCATAAAACTGTGATTCCTAGCTTAGGTAGGATGTATTTTAGTCAAATAAAACTGAAATAAGGAAGAAAGCCATCTTCTCATCTCAGCCATTTTGCAGAGAGCCCCCTCCCCTGACTCTTCCTTTTAACCACCATCTCAGCTGTACTAAAGAGGGCAAGAGATCCTCTTCAAACATGCTGAGAAGTTAAGTATGTATTAGCTCCACTGCCCTGACACCTGACATCACCTGCCAGAACTGCTGGGAGATCTAAAGAGGGTTTTTTTTTTTTTTTGTGTATACTTTGAGGCCTGGTGTGTAGAGCCTGTTGTACTGCAGTCTTTCAGAAATGCATTGACTTCTTTGAAACGCCTCTGCAGTGGCCCAGAAGAAGACACTTTTCCCAGAAGCAGTTGCCTAGCATGCATCATTCTTGGCAGTATCCACAAATAAACTTCTTGTAATTGGTTTAATAATTTTCAAATAAAAAAATTATGATAGCTGTGGACAGCTATAAATAACAGAAATGAAACACATTATTTGCACTGTGCCTTCACATGCACTTGTTTAGCTCTTTTTGCTGTTAAGTTAAAACATCTGTTTCTATGGAAGTGGAGCATTCCATGCAACAAACACAGCACTGGAAGTGACCCACATATTAAATGACAACATTTGACAAATTCTAGCAGTTGATTACTGGGGAGGAGTAGACTGTGGTTATAATCAGAGTAAACCAAAAAAATGTGTACCTTTATAAACCTAGAGTTTAAATGAAACATCTGTACTAAATCATGTTTGTAGAGCTGCACTGTAGCCAACTACCAGACCATATGATAATGGGGTGTTTTTAACGATCCCTATTTCCATCGCCGGCCTCCAAATCAGATCCAGACTGTGCCCACTGGCATGAGTTCTGCTGGAAACCAATTGGGATAGTGTCAGGCTACAGTGAATGTTGTAAGTTTAGATACAGATACCCATAAAATGTAGTGATTCCAGTGCCTTATGAAGGTTATAAGCACAGGTAGACACTCAGGTGAATATTAGCTGTAGCTTTGTAGGCTACAGACTTTTCCAGTCATGTCTTAACCCCTGGAAAAGAGGGATATGTTGAAATGACTGCAGAATCTTATTCAAAAGGAAATATGAGTGTAGAGCAAGAAAGTAGGTATTAGAATTGCAGCAGCAGGTCAGCTGGTGATAAACTGGGGGTGCTCAGGCTGGCACCAAACCAGGTTTGGCAGCTCACTTAAACATAATTCTTTGGGTCTGTGAAACAGGTATACAACAATCAAGTAAATACAATTGTCTTTTGACTGTTTCCTGTTGCTGTTAAGAGGGGACAAAGCAAAAGAAAAGTAGTTTAGTCCATCTCTTTATGTAGATTCTTAAACTGGTATTCATTAGTAACATCTGAACATACACATTTTCTTATTACTGCAGAATATTCCCTGAATTAGTTAAAAACCACAAATGCCCAAACTTTGTATTAGCTGTACATAGTCACCACTATCTTTCAAAAACAGAAAAAAAGGCATACCTAGCCTGCAACTACATTGTTAATTTTAGGTGAGCTGTAATAAAAAGGTTGCTGTTTTGTTAGGAAGACCTATTCCTAATTCCTTGACCAACATCAGTAATGGTCAATAAAAATTGAAATATGGAAAGAGTGAAATATTACTGAAGTGATGGCAAGAAATAGTAGTTAATTGGTAGTAGATCCTCATTTGGATCAAGTAGATGAGTGTTATTTGGCAGGAACAAAAGTATAGGCTACATTAGCATGGAACAAATAATATAATGAGTGGTAGTATCTAAATTTACTGTTAGTAGGACACACCTAAAATACTGCAATAAGCAAATTATCTCATTGCTTAGAGATAACCAGGCAGGCCATTATATCCATCCGGAGTTGTGATTTTATTCCACAGAATCATAAAACTGTAGGATGGTATGGGTTGGAAGGGACATTAAAGATCATCTAGTTCCACCCCTTTTCCATAGGCAGAGACAACTTTGACCTGGTGGCTCAGAGCCCATCCAGCTGACCTTGAGTGGTTCCAGAGATGGGACAAACAAAACTCCTCTGGCCTGTTCCAGTGCCTCACCACCCTCACAGTAAGGAATTTCTTCTTACTACATAATTTAAATCTACTCTCTTTCAGCTTAAAGCCACTCCCCCTTGTCTTGTCACTACATGTCCATGTAAAAAGTCCCTCTCTTGCTGCCTTGTACACTCCTGTCAGGCACTGGAAGGTGCTTTAAGCACATGGGACAAGTTTTTAAGGTAACATGCATGTTCTATAATGAGGGGGTAGAGAAAAATCTATACAGTATTCATTTGAAATATAAACTTGAGGACTTTAATTGTCTTATACTTTATTTTAAGCACTCTATTAATTTTGCAAAGAGTGTATGAGAAGCTTAAATACTTAGACCACTTTCATAGTAGACAACCAGTGCCACCAGTGTGCTTAAATATACATGAAGATCTGAAATAAAAACCTTGATTGCTTTGAGATAAACACAAAAGGGGGGGAAGGGAGGGGGAGGAGGGAACATTAGGCCTGAAGACTTAGAAATACCACACCATCTTTACATTTATAGTTTATTTTAAAATTTTCCTAGGTTTATAAATGTTATTGTCACAATGGATTATTAGATCACCTTGCCTGACTTGATCTCTTATAAAAGTAATGTCTAGAGAGTCCTCTGAGAGGGTTCTTCTTCATTTAATACTCTATAACTAATAACATACAGTGCCTTTACACAAAGTGAAATGCTTTGCCATATAGATATTCAATTAAATAATTCTCGCTATTTTTTTCTTGCATATCCATTTTTATGATGATGTTTATTTCAAATTCCAATGCAGAAGTATTTACCTGAATTTCACTTCAACAGGTTAGCTTCTAGTGACACAGCATTCAAAAACAGAACTGCTTGATCAGGATCATCTAAATTTTCCTTATTCTTTGGCCTCTTTCAGTGGCAGGCCATCAGCATGTATTTCAGTGTATTACTTTCTCAGTCATCTATAATGGCACAGATGAACTCTTGTATGAAGTTGAAAAATTATCTTTGAACCTGCCAACAGCAGTGTCTTGTTTCTTAAGCCTAACCTTCTGGTTTGGAAGATGTTTACAATGGTTGTATGTTTGACTAATGAAAGTTGTCAGCTTGATCTGCCTCATCAAATACACTACTAACTAAAATCCGCTTAGACTGAGGAAGAGTGCTAGTAATTGATGAAATCACTCCAAATTCTACATAAAGGCAATTTCAGAGGGTTTTTCTACACCACAATGTGGAGGTTGCAAGCTGCATACTATATTTCATCACTCCTGAGCAGAAGACCTTTATTTGCACAGTAAATAACAGCTAAATTAAATGGAAGGGGTATTTTGTCCAGATAAATTTTGGGACACCTTTCTTAAAAATACTTTTAGTAGGTAGCATTACTCCTCTCAACAAATGCAGCTACATCTTGACCTGATGATTTTTAGAACTGTCGGGTACTAAATTCACTCCAGCTGAGAAATTTTGAATTTTGCAAAGCCAGTGAGCATGAGCGCTGCCATTTTGTAACTTGCATTTTTCTCCTCGTGTTATGTACCAGTATTCAATTCTGTTTTGCCATTTGCATGTCGTGTGGGATCCTGGCTGTATGGCATGACACTAGAAAGTCTGGCACACACCCCTGACAGCTGTTCTGAAGTGAAGGCTGCGATGCGTGCTGCATCTGGAGGTGCTGAGCTTTGACTGCAGACAGTGAAAAAGTCCAATTTCTCTTTAGGGATGACTGGGATAGATTTACAATATCTAAGCTCTCATTCAGGAAGGGGGACCCCATAAGGATCTACTCAGGCAGTTGCTGTTGCAAAATCAAAGCCAAAGACTCTATGGCATATTTCGTGATCCTACAAAATAAGTTAAATAAAAACAAATCAAATATTGAGTCAGGGAACTCATGGCATTGCCTATACTATCCTGAAATGGCAGCCAAAAGGTATAGGTTTTCTGTCTCATTTTCTTCTAGTTTTTTATATATGCTTTTGTTTACTTTTACTTGTAAAGTTGAATCTGGACTTCATAGGAAACTTTATGGATGACTGGAGAATTGCTAAAATGGTAATACTATCAATCTCAAGAAATTCAAGCCTAATTAATTAAGATGCAGTGTGTCTTAAAGAAGTGGAGTGGGAGGTAAGGGGCTTGGCAAGTTGTTTTTCTAAACTTGATCTGTTGCCATTTTTGTTCTGGGAAAAGGATAATTCTTTATGAAAGATTTCATGTCCTGTCCAGTCAAAATCCCTTAATTCACACATTTGTGTCACATAAAACCAGTATATTCTTATGGTTACAGGAAATCTTCAATTTTTAATGCCATTATAAAACCACAATCAATACTGCTTAATTCCAGAGCAAAGCAGAAATTAACTTTGTACACTTGCATATTTAAAAACTAAAGGGGCCCAAGTTCTTCTACACACGTAGCATTCAAGGAGTGATGCATTTTGGTAAATGCAGGCCTTCTACCTGCAACACTTAATCATGGAGTAGTACTTTGCAAATATTTTTGGCTTCTAATTATTAATCCAGAATGTTCCTCCTAAAATGAAAAGTATCCTGGATATTTTATAATGCATAAGGAGGTGACAGGATTGGCTGGGAAGGTGACTGCTTTGGTTATTGGCATTTCCTTGGTTTTTTCCCAAATGTTTTCATCGTTCTGGCTTTTGGAGACACCGTGCTTCCAATTACTGTGTGCCAGCCTTGAATACTGGATATGTCTCTGGAGCAGAAGTGGGCTCAGTGAGGAGCTGAGGATCATTCATGCCCACACTGTGTCCTTCTGCAAGGCTGTATTGTGCCACACAACAACAGTCTGGCCTCAGTGTAGCACGTTACTCAAGGCCCAGATGGAGTGTTCCCCAACTCTGGCCAGCTCCACAAATCCTCCTTTCAGCAGAGCAGCTGGCAAGGCACCGGCATGGCCCCTTCTTCTCCAGCACTGGGGCATCCGTGTCCAGGAGAGCGGAGCTTCACTGGCTCTGCAAGGAAGAATAGAACAATTGATAAAGGTAGTTAGGGATGCACTAGGGATGTGCTTAGAACATTTGCTGATGGTTTTACAGAAAATCCAGACTCGCCTTCATGACTGTAATTAAAGTGGTGATTGCTATTGAATGCTTCATTCTGTGGCTGCACATTTTGGCTCCGCACAGAGCATATTCTTGTTCAAGCATAGCATGGTGCTCATGCTTCACTTCCAGTTTCAAGGCTGTACTTTCATTTGAAGCCAGGGGGATTGTAGAATAGAAATGCAGGAATCCTTGCCAGAATCAGCCAGCTAAGAATAAGTGGTCATCAAAATAAACTTCCACTCATGTCATGTTTTTAAAAATTCAGTAGAACCTAGGACAGCCTGAGAGCACCACATTTCATCTCAAAGGTCCTGTAGCACATAGTAGTACAAAATGTAAGTGTTCACATTATGGGAGTGAAATCCTACCCAAATCAATGCAGCACACAGAAATGTACAACCTTGATAGAAAGATTTTCTCCCTCTGAAATAAAATATTAGTATTGCTTTTGATATGCTCATTTTCCCCCAGGCAAGCTCCATCATGAGCTCTACACTCAGTCTAATCAATCTGTATTAAGGAAATAACAAAACACCTTGACTTTAGTTTTGGGAAGACTTCATATTGAAAGGATTTGAATATCAGCCACAAAGTGATTTTACATAAAGTGAAAGCTACTGTCAGGAAAAGAAAATTGAGAAAATATCGAAGCTACTTAGTCAACTCCACTTCTCTTGAAAGAAGACATTTGGTAGCATCTAAAACATTAGCCTGACACCAGCAAATCCCTTGATTATTCCTTGCAGCTTCCAGGAGGCCAGCTGCTACTTCTGACACTGAGTCATAGGTATGAGACTTCATTACACTTGAGTACATGATGCCTTGCTTGACATAGTCATAGTCATGTCATGTAAAAAAAAAAAAATTAGATCATTTATTGATTCACTGATATAACTTACTCATTTAAGCATGTCTCATCTTTCATGTTCTGTGTCAATTTTCCTAGTTAGAATGCACAAACAAGCTTTGCAGAAATATTCAAATGAATCTTTGGTTCTGATTATAAAAGACTATTTCTGTGGGTAAGTCATTAAAGAGTCGCTTTACTGAATAAAGGACTTAGATATTGTAAACCTTTCCCAGCAGTTCTAAAAGAGGAATTGTGCTTTTCCACTGTATTTTTCCACTCCAACCTCACCAGATATAGCATATATCATATTTGTAGTTTCAAAACAGATGTCAACAGTGTGTGCCAAAATCACAGCTGCCTTGGCATCCATATGGTATTTCACAAGAAATACAAGTGGCAATACCAAATTAAAGGAACAAACAGTCCTGCAGAAACATTTAATGGATTGGTGGAAGAGTAGATCAGTGGCACTCTTTTCTTTTTACCAATTCAACCAAAGTACTCACATCAAGAATTGTCTTTCCCAAAAATATCTTCCTCCTCTTTTTATAATTTTGGCATTGTTGAATACTCCTTTTCTCTTTGTTTTGGTATCAGATTATATTTACTTCTTCAATTCCTATTTCAACAATTATATCCTAGGTGGGATTATTTCTTCAGTCATCTACTAAAATCAGCTTCTTCCTGTCTTTCCAGAAATTTACCACATTGATCAAAACATGATCATTGTGATAGCCCAGCTTGTTTGTTACATATCTGAAGGAAGACATTTATCATTAACCATGTGAAGTTCTGAAACACCCTCTCAGCAGAAGTGGAAGGAAATAAGGGAACGTAATCTAATGTAGCTTTTGCTACTGAGCAGGAGTTACTTCCAAGGCAAAGAGTCAGGAGGCTTTGAAGGGGATTTGCTATGTTTCTGTGTTATTCCTACATGTATAGGAGCAAAATCAATCTGCATGGAAGAGTTTATTTCTATTTAGCATCTGGGTATGGCCTAGCCCCTCCAATGCCAAACAACCAGCAAGAGACTGTTGAAGAGCTAGACCTGTGTCACCTTTAGATAGACACTGTAGGATGAGTCCTGCTGAATACTCTGCAAATGTTATATTACTTAAATTTAAAATTGCTTGTTAGCTTGAAGTCATGGAAACATGAACCAAAAATCTGATGGTGATCATACCAGTATTTAAAGGCCTCCAGAGAGCAGGCAGTCACACAGCTCTCTCTCATCCTCCTGCTTCATCTTTCTTATGTGTTGTGTGTAGTCTGCATTCAGTCTGTTGTCCGTCTCCCCCTAATTGCTCTTCTGGTGTCAACCAGAAGCCAGCTGGCTGGTCCAACTTCTTCAACTCAGAGTTACTTTGGTGAATACCAGAAAAAGACAGAACTCCCTCCAAGAGGCCCAGTGGCTGCCTTTCTCCAGTCAGGCATATGGGACCTGCCAAAGAATCCAAATTATATCTTGTTTTACAACCACAGAATGAAATACAAATGCCAGAGTTGATCTGTTGATAGTTTTTATCTACAAAGTCTGCAGACATGGCACAGCCATCTCCCCTTTTCCATCCCCTGTTGTCTCTTTGCTGTGGGAAGATTGTGCAATGGGAAGATTGTGCAACACATCTTAAGGTACTTGAGCTCATCCAAATGCTCCATAAAGCAGAAACTGAGGACAGGAATGAAGATTGGGCAAAGTAAGCTTTGGAATCACCATTGGTGGAGCCAGACCCTAAGAGGGAAGGGCACGAGCTGCCCATGGACCTGAGCAGTTCACCATGGCTCTAGTGGGCAGCAGTGGGTCAAGTGAAGGTTTCCTTGTGAAACTCAAAGGTACAAGGAAAATGCTACTTTCAACAGGAAGACCAACCATTGCCTTATCAGGCAGCTCATATCAAGTCTAAGAGCAGATGAAAAAGCATATTCATAGAGGAGGAATGAAGATGTCTGATATCATGGGTTCTAGCTCTCCTTCTAGATGTTCTTTTCTCCAGCAATATTCTAGTGACTGCCACAGCAGTAGGTTCAGAATACTTCACTGGCCAGTTGCCAATATTGCTCAATAGGAACTTTGGAGTGGGCAGGCAGGTTTATGGCTCAGGACAGCCTAAAGTGGCCGCAGTGCCCAGGAAGGTCTGGTCCTTTCCCACCAAATACTTGGTTCCAGGATCCAATGTTCAGTTATAGCTGCAAATGGGGGTTGTTACTTTATGATTGGTGGTTGTATTTACTTTGGAAAAAAATGTTTTAAGAAGACAATTGTCTAGGATAGTTGTGCTGCAGCTGATGGTCTTAATGATGCGGTTTGTGAGAAGAGAGAGAGAATGCTGTTCTCAGCCAAGATCCATGGCCAGAAAACTCCTTATCCCAAAAATTCAGGACAGGGATGAACAACAGCAGCACATGAAATTAGCATACACTCAGAAAAGTGCTTTAAAACATCATCTTGCAATGAATTGTTTTCTCACTTAGGCCTACTGTGAAAAATGTAGAGTTCTTCCACCTTTTTCTCCCCTGACAAAAGCTTTACATGTGTTTTAAGCAGAGATAAATACTACAGTTGCCATAAACCCTTAGTTTTGACTGATTGCTGTGTGTATTGTATGGGGTGCATTATATGCTGGTTTTCTGACACTGGTTTCCTGTCATTAGTCAAACATCATTTCATCTGGAGGAATGGCTGAACTTCCAGATGAAAGGTAGGGACTCATAAAAAGGACAGGCCAATCATGTTCTCACATTGGTGAAAATCAGGAGGAAATTCAATTCAATATTATTGCTCTGCATTTACATTGGTGCCACTTAAAGAAGAATGTAAAGCTAAATGCAAATGCATTGTTTTACAGGGGTAATTTTGCACTCTAATAAGCAAAAGTGAAATAATAAAAAGTCCTGTGTTACACAGGGATGTTCCTTAATCAGTATTTCTGGTTTTGTATCAGCTAGTTTTTCAAATTCTAAAAAATAAATTCTCTTTCATGTTCTACATGGTTTAGCAGAGAAAATGGTAAAAGATGAACCTGGGACCTCTCCTACTTTCTTGGTGTTAAGAATTTGGAAAAACCTTTGGGCAGGAGGTCATGAAAGATGCTGTCAGAAAAGTTTAGAATTACATAAAAAAATGCAGGGTAGAATATTTGTCTGAACACATTCATAAATCTAATACCTTAAGCCCTTTAATATAATGGTAAGAGTCAAGGGTCTAGTTAGAAATATTTGCTTAAATACATTTCTTCTTGCCAGATACAGTGATTGTCAAATACACAGAAATGTGAGTGCTTTCTGAGAGGACACTAGGGTGATCTGAAAGACTCATTTTACTTTCCCATCTGGCACAGGGCTCAAGGGGGTTAAATGCATAGCCCTGCTGAGCCCAGATCCCCCTGTCCATGACAGCAACAGCTTCGGTCCGATCAGACTGTCAGTGGTTGTGGTGTCACAGTCACATTCCAGCACTGTCATCCTGCACTGAAGAGCAAGCTGTTGACAGAAGTCATAGGAGAAAAGGAGTATGAGGGGATTACATCTGATTTGACTGCAGGGACTTCTTTTTTTGTTGATTTCTATACCACTTTAAAACTTTGTGTGTTAGAGAAAAGATGTTGAAAGGCAAATGAGTAAATCAGATTCTGTGCATGAACTATTTAGTTGAGAGACTGAAATCACTCCTGCTGGGGTTCCCTGTTACAACAGATACTGACACTGACATAAGCCCTGCAATAAGCCCTTCCACACACTGCACTGCAATAAGCCTTTCCAAAGATTTCCCTAGCATAGGCATCCCAGGGATATGGCAGTATCTGTGCTTAGGAAGGGTTAATACAGCCTGGCACAGGTAGGAGGGTAACTGAAAAAGAAGACATTGCAGGCTATGGCAATAACTGGTGAGAAACTCCTTTCCTGGAGTGTGCTGGAAGTCATGAGGCCAAAGGCCAAGTGACTTCATGCATCTCAGAAGGGGCCATGACACACATCCTGGAATGGCATATGGAAATTTCAGAAACATCTTACATGGGCAGAGGCCTCCTACAAACACCAGGGTGAGCTCCAGAACATTTTTCACTTATGATTGTAATTTTAATAACCTGACACATCTCTCTGAGCAATTAGGGGTTAGATATTCAGCTAATACTTGTAGGTTGCCCCAATACAACCTCATAGTTTCATGCCTCTTTCTATATCCCATTTAGATCATCCAAACAAGCTTTTTTACCCATTTAGTGAATTCTAAATGTCAACCTGTAGAATCTCAAGTCTGCTTCTTGATAACCTTGATAAACATGCACATCTCTTACACAAAGGAGAATCTTTTCTTAGAACTGATGTTTTAAGGATTAAGTTACAGAGAAACTGCACTCCATATGGGCAACACAAAATAAAACCAAACACAGCCCAAAGTGCAATAATGTCAGAAGAGGAATAATTTGAATGAGGTGGCTTGTTACAAACTGCAGTCTATTTGGAACAGAAGTCCAGTCTGACTTCTTTCTCCCAAGTCCTGGAAGGTTTAAAGGCTCAATTAGCTATGCTCTGCACAGCACTGTGAGATCCTCATGTAGTGCTCTGTAAAACAGCAATTCTTTCATCTTCTACCACAAAATCATGTATTTATGCTTGTCTGGAGCACAGAAATGAGGAGCCACTGGAAAAGGTGAGAAGGACAGCTGGGATCTTGGGTATTGGTTAAGGTCAACAAGTAATGAATATATTATACAGTTATTTCTTTCGTAACATACCTCTACTTCTAATGAAAACAGGGTAGTGTAGCAAATCACTTCCTTCACTGGAGTTATGCCATTTTGTACTAAGATAATTTGATGGGCATTCTACCTTCTTAACAAAAAGGCATATTTTCTTGTGAATTCACAATCTGATGATTTCTGGAAACAATAAATGCATTTTTTTTTCAAAGTCTGTCAGTATGAAAACCGCAGTAAACCAAAACAATTATCTAAACATTATGCTGTTAGAATGTAATTCATATACATCTACATAAGTGTTTAAAAATAAAGAAAAAAAGAAAGTACAAGACTTCATCTTGAAGAACTTCAGTATAATACCTGATTAGCTTCAGAAAGCACAGCAGTCAATGCAAAGGAAAAGGTCTCTCTTGGCTAAATTCCTGGGTTTTTTTACAAAACTTAATAACAAAGATATGACCTAAATTTTTCTCTGTTTGATGGTCATCTAATGACTAGTCCATATAAATCCATTTTCTGTTCTGTCAGTGCTAAGTGTGCTCATTTGCTGGTGAGAGCCCTGACGCTGTAGTCCACAGTGTTTGAGGAGGCTCTCTTTTTGGAAGACAGACAGGTGGGAGACAGCTCTGTAAGGTTCACTGCAAATTCTAGAGCCCCTCTGAGTCTTTTGTCTGGGAACAGTTTTGTCTGGAAATTTGGGTATACCACAGCAGAGAGCCTGGCACCAGCCTTGTGGGACTGGGGACTCGTTTCTCTGGCTCAAAGGCACAAGAAAATCAAACTCTCACTGGGAAAGTATTTCTTAGCTCTTGAGAGCCTGGGGTTTTTGTTTTATTTTGTTGTTGCTTGATTGGTTTTGGCTTTTTTAAATTTATATTGTTACATTTTTCAGAAATGCAATCACATCTAAGCAGAATGAGCAGTGTCTTCTTGTGCTATACAAATTTTGAAGCTGTGTGAGATTTGTAATAAGGTTGGAAAACAGTGTGAGAAAACTACCCGCAAGTACTTGCTCACCTAGAAGAAAAGTACTGTCAAGTCTGGCATAAAGCAATGGTGCAATGTTTCCAGAAATACAAAAAGCATTTGTTTTGCCTTGCTAGTGGAGCAGGAGCCCAGGAGTGAAAAGCTAAGAGGAACCCTCAACTACTGGCAGCTGTTACGCTTTGATGACTTCAGTAAGAATTTAAGGCAGCTGAGGGTTTCCCACATGGGTCCTTGCTTCATGCTCTGCTACTGACTTGCTGTATTGACAGTCTCAATTTACTAATTTGTGAAGAAATGGCTGCAGTAGTGTTTTTTCATGATTGACCAGCAGTTCCCAAAATATTTGAATATCATAGTGGAATAAAGCACTAATAGTTTAGATCAGTTTTTGATGTGGTATGAAAATCTGGATGTTAATACTTCTGTTTCAGATCAGTCTTACAGTTAAAATCGAAAGAATGTGCACTACCATCCTTCCTCTTAAGACAGTCAAATGTATTCACCTCTACTTAGAGAAAAAAACCCCATGAAATAACCATAAATTGCTTCAGCAAATTACAGTCTAGACTTGCTGATTTGTTTTAAGAACACAAGATATCAAATCCATATGCAAGCATTATTGTAAACTGCTGTTTCTAAATGCCTGTAAACGCATTGTCCTGTGGACTAAGTATCACTGCAGCCAAATAATTACTTAGATTTAATGTGGAATTTGTAACAGGAAAGGAGTATTCACTGTGTCATTTGTAGTAGTCTGGTTTTTCTCTTCCCCTGACATCTTTGGACAGCGTGGCTGGGTCATCACTATTGGTTGACAGCAATGCAGCCTGCAGAAGATGAGAAGGCAATTTGTGGTTACATAACACTGACACAGACAGTGAGCTGTGTACCTTCAAAAGGGAAAACGAAACAGGAGTCAGGCTGCCTTTCATTATTAATGCTTTTTTGTGGTTGTCCAAGTTTATCTTTACAATTCATAGTACCCACAAGATGTACTCATTTCCTGCAGAACTACAGCTGTGGAACGCATGGAGGGTTTACCTTTGTGGTTTTCCAGCGACTGAGCTTTGCCTCCATCTAGGAGATGGTGAATGTTGCTCTGACTACAGTGGTCCTTTTTCCTTTGATAGGCTGCTGTATTTAGCTAAGCACATGTACATCAAGCAAAGGGCAGTCACAAGTTCATAGTAATTTCCAGTGAAAAGAACATAAAGTAACAGTGAAAATAACATATGAAATCTTTGCATTTCATGGGCCAAAGATTTTTACAAACTCTTCATTGTAAAATAGATTGGTGCAGCTCTTCAAGATTTTCAAAGCTCTGGGTAAAGTCTTCCAACTGTATTGTACCTGTGACAGTGTCTTCTTCAGCTGGCTACTGGTTGTGTCACTGGCTAGTTAATTTTGGGAACTGGAACTATTAAACACACAGAGTAATTGTGATACTGAATTTCTGTGATAATTTAGTGGCCTGTAGAGTTCAAAATGAAATTTAAAAATGTCACGCACAGACACAAAATCAAGTCAATTTGTTCACTACAATTGAAATATTGCAAAAGTGCGTTGCAAATGTGGAGCAACTGCACCTGCAAACAAGACATGCCCATTCCCTGCCCTCTGCAGAGTAGATTTTGTGAGATGTGTTTGTTTCCCTGTGTCCTGCATGCACTGCTTTCCCAGAGTGCAGGAGCACATTGAGGCCAAGGCGATACTCTAACCAGACCGCTTCTCCTGCATTCTGACCTTTTAAATGCTCACTGAGTAGTCCAACATCTGACTAACTGCACTTAGCTCATACAGGAGTTCCCTTCACACCCTTGGGATAAGGCAACATTTTGGGGAGAACTTTGTTCTGAACATAGCAACAAGGCACTCGCAATCTTCTTTATACAATCACTTTTTCAAACTCACTTGGCTTTATCAAACTCAGCAGATAAATAATGTACGTCCTTCCCATTTCCTATGTGAGATTATGAGTGAGGAGCTGCTTCTTGAGAGATGTCCAGTGAGTATTTTCAGAAGTGTTTTTTCAGTCAAATGTAACCATTATAGCTGTCTAGTCAATTTAGCAGTGGCATCTCAGTTTTCAAACTTCAGCCAAGTTTTCTCACAGCTGTGACTAAAGAGGTTCAGTTAAAACTTCCTAACAGAACAAAAGAGCTCTTTTTCTCTGCTTAAAATTACTTCAACACAATATTTTTTCACCTACTGAAAAGTAATATGTGATGCCTCTCAACCAGAGAAAGAAGAAAAAATGAGGACATTTTAATAGTCTGAAGAGAGGAAAGTAAATGAAAGTATGTATGGCACAAATCCCAAGAACTTTGCTTAGAATTATTACAGACATTGAGGTACAACTTCTTTTGGCATCCATGGGACATCGGGATTTGGAGCAGATCCTTTCCTGCAGAAACAAAAGGCATTTGTGTTATTGAATAAAGACGGAAAATGAGAACAGTAAGAAGGCACTGGTAGAATATCTATGCATATTAGGTTTGACCTAGATTATAAATCTCAGTTCTGTTTGCTAAGAACTCCTATCATTAACTATATGTTAAACTACAAGTAGGAAACCCACACAAATTACAAACCAAGAGTTACAAACAACCTCTAGTACCCTAAGCTGTAATTTCTAAGGAACTAAGACATTCCTTCATTTTTGCAATTAAGGTTAATTGTCTTGCTTAGTAGCAGGAAGAATCAAGACATTAAAACACACATTCTATCTAAACATTTCCCACCTTTAATACAGGTTTGACCACTTCACTTGAACTTCCTGCAAATGCCTAAATATAACATTCCATCATTTTATTAGTACATAAACTGTGCTCTATGCATAAGAACCCCAGCAGAACATGGTGTGACCCATAGGATCACCTAGGAAACTATTTGTGTTGGTAATAGACCATGTTCTCTCTTCATAACAAAAGTATGGAATGCAAATTGTCTGAGACATAAAATGTGCACACTGTATAGACCCAAATGACTTAATATAACACTTGGGCAGTATTAGCATATTGACTCTTGCTTCTGATTTACAGGAAAAATATACTGCAGTGTGTTGCAAACTCTAGCAATTTATAGAAATACAAATTAAATTGGATTGAGTAGGATCAAGTCCAGTAATTACAAATAAATCCCATACATTACCTTGAATCTCTTCAGTACACTGGTGAACATCAACTGCTTTGTGAGATCTTACCAGTTTGTTGTGAGATCACAAAACATTTCACCTAAACTGTCAGTAAATGTAAAGCTAGGTAAATACTCAATAAAATGAAAGATGATACTGAATCTAATGATGAATTCCCTTTAATTAGGACTTTCTATCTCACTCTGATTTTCAAAAGTAAAATATATTTTGAGCAATAACCTGAACCACCTGTCTCAGAAGTGATCCAGTGACAGCACTGAATATATGGTGAGATTCACAGTAGCTACTTTTTTGTCAACATCTGCAGATTTTTAGTTTAGAAACAGCTTGAAGTTCATGTAAGGGAGTAAGTTCTTGTTCCTTTCCACTTAATGTCCCTGGGGTTTTATGTAGTGATACCTTTGGGAAGAATGTTGTGGCCGAAACTTCTGATTGCTCTACTAATGCATCTCTGGTACTCACTGCAGAACTACTGTGCAGTTGAGGGGAAGACAGTAACAACTATTATTTTTAGCAGCCATCTATTTGACAAGAAAAGTGCTGCTGACTAAATAATTTGTTGCACATGCACTGGTCCAGATTCTGCTTGTCTTTTGCAATCAAAACTCGCCTTGATGCGTCTAGAAAAACTGAGAGAGCAAGCATAGCGAATTCACTCCCCTAAACACTGAAGTGCACATTTTCCTACTTTTCTTCCCATTGAGCATGAGCACACCCTGGAAATAATACTTGTAGGATCATTCATATAGTGAAAAAACATTTAATGAAAGTGAAAAATTTTCCTTTAAATTTATAATAGGCTCGTGCAGGCAGGAAAAAAAAAAGAATACTCAAAAAAACAAAGCAGTGAAAATACACACTATAATCTAAAAGCAAAGATTCCATAAATACTCTGCCATTCACAGGTCAGTATCTGAGTTCCATTCCTTTCATCTCTGCCAAATCCCTCAATTCACATTTGCTGTCAGTCTTATTGACTCCTCTAAAGGACATTCAGTGACTGCATCTAGGTTAGTAGTTTCCCAGGAAATTAACTGCTTCCACCGTTAAATTGCCAGGAAAGTCCCTGTGATGGCTGTGCCAAGGCCAACTAGCAATTTCTCAAATAATTCCTGGATGTAATTCAGGAAGAGGCATAGGCCAGAGACCATTGCTCTTTGGATGTGGCCACCATGTCTGACCTCATCAGACCACAGCCTATGAGACCTGACCCAGGTAAATGCAGCTCTTTCACTTACTAAGAATTTCAGCATATGGCAGTCTGAATAGCATCACCCACAGCCATGGGCTTTTTTCTATTGCTAGAGAAGTACATGACATTTTAATAACCCTCTTAATTCTCTCTACAAGAAGTCTTTCAACAGAAAGCTCTCACACTCTGGCATCTGGGTCCTGAGATTCATTCACTAGAGGCAGCTCCACTGTAGGAGTGTCCTGGAGACTTACCTCATAACATCCAGATGGTTGTTGTTATAGTCAGAGGTGATCTAGTCATTAGTTCTCACTTCCATTTCCATGATGCTAATTCTTCAAAAGATGTTATTGGTGTAAATAACACAGTATGATTTCTTACACAAGAGAGAGGCTGTTAAAATGTATATATTCACCATCTTTTCCCTCTTGTCTGCAGAACTAGTCTAAAGACATATGCACAGTTTCTTTGGGTTTCCACAGAAAGCAATTTCAGCACATAAGCTGTCTTCCTTCCTAGCCAAAGCTTCCATCTGTGACTTGCTTTCACCTCTAAGACAAGCAAGCTCCTGCAAGAAAGGGCTGCTGACATCAAGCTGCATTTGAGGGAGGTCTGGAGTGCATCTTGAGATTATAACTTCCCTTATTCTTTGGTCCTTTTTAGAAAAGTTACTGTTAGACAAAAGGCAGTTGATTATTTTAGAGAAGTTTTTGGACTCCCTGATAAGTCTGGATGCATAGCCACTCACAATCATCTGAAGAGATTAAAATTTAAGACCGAGAAATGACTGGAGCAAAAATTTTAAAAATTACCATATACATTTCTTTTTGTGGCCTTCAAAGGTGTTAATTTTTACAGATCCTACTCCAGTGTTCTACTTACTGACCTTGAAGGGCACATTATGCATTTTTATATTATTGCTGCCTTTTCCAAAAATAGGGGTTCCACAGAATTGCAAATGATTAATAAAAAAAGAAATGCAGAGGAAATACTCAGTTAAAAATATATAATAGAATTAATCCTTGGCTTCAAAGGAAAAATAACGCATTTTAAACTTATACTTCCAGCACAACCCCATTAAAACCTAAGTTAGTTCTTGGTCATATATTTGCTTGATCTTCTCACAATGATATTAATGTAATTAATTTTTATTACTTAGGACACAAAACAAAAGCAGTGGGTGCGTGAAAATACCTGGTTAGATTATGCCCTTGAATTTCCAAGGAAGTTGGATGTATGCTTACATGGTTTTGGAAAGGTATAATATTCACTTTAATAGTGTGCTACTGGCCTTTACCAAAAACTAGTGAGATGTGAAAAAAGACCAAAGAAGGGCTTGTAGTTACATTTCAGCATAGAAAGTAGCCTGTTACCAAATTTAGGAAAAAATTTCTCGTGCTTACCAGCCTCTACAGAAAATGTAATAATATATATCCTTTTAAAAGTAGCTTCCAAAGAAACTAAAATACACTAAAATGCATTATATCAGCACCTCATACAATTTACTATTATTGAAACTTGGCTGTTATAAAGTGGGGCTACTTCAAGCATAGTGTGAAGCATAAAGAAGGCAGATTTGATTTCTGGCTGTGCACACATGGTAAGCAATGACGAAGCAAGTCAGGCCAAATTTGGGATGCTTATAGGATCACCTCCATAGGGACATAGGGGATTCATTAACTGTTCTCAGGATTTAATGCAGAAAAACTCTCTGTTGGAAACTTCAGTGGACCTAGATAGATGAAAGTCTTTTCCTTTTAATAACAGGGTCCCATTAGAGAACAGGCATGAAATTCAGGTTACCAGCAGTCCACTTTCATCCTCAACCAGTATGATTACCACTGTTAATGTTTTTGTGGAAGCAAAGCTCTGGAACTTTTAGATTTGCATTGTCAAATATTTTATTTACATAGTGAAACATTTCTTTTGAAGCAAGGAAACTTCAAAATTGTCAATACCTGAGTCCTTTAATTAAGGACAACAGCAGGCAGACAAAAGAAAGGGGGAAAGGTTGCAGCGGGTCTGTTTTTTGTGGTTGCTGTGGTGGATTTTTTACTGGTAAGACAGAGAAGAGAAGACAGTAGCTACTAGAGAAGTGGATGAGATCTAGAAAATTGCAGAGAAAAAGGATTATCTGCACAATATAGTTGTGGGTTGAATGTAACCACTGAGCATTCAACAGAAGTTTGTGCCATATTCAGTAATCTGATAGGCCCCAAGGAAGAGAATATCCAGAAATATGTCTGGAGCTCATAATGAGGTCAAGAGAGGCATGCAGGGGAAGAGAAGAAAAATCAGGTTTGCAGAATTGAGCTTATGAGAAGACCCAACAGAATGATCTGTGACTGGTGACAGTAAACCATCACATGAACAAATGAAACAACAAAAGGTGGAAGAAAAAGGAGATCTTGTATCAAGAAGCAGAGAAGAAATATGGTGGGCATAGTCAATGGTCACATCTTGAGTAGAAATCATCAGGATATTTAGGAGATCATCAGAAAGAACAAAAGGCACAGTGATACTCAGAAAGCTGGGAGAAGAGGGAAAAGTGCAACCTCAGATCCAGGCAAAGAGAAGGCAGGTCTGCCCTAGAGAGAACTCCTCATTAAAGATGAATAGATGTGCAATGGCAGATGGCAGAAGGATAGAACTGAAGGAGGATTACAGGGTGAGTTTCAAGCCTCAGAAGAGTAGGCCAGCAGGCAAAAGAATCCTGTGGTACCACAAAATGTCCCCAAGAGCACCAAGACAATGTTACTGTCACAACAGATGTGAAATGATTGTATAAACGTAAAGAAAATATTCACAGAAACAGTGTAAATTAAAAAAAAAAAAAATACTCGTGGCATGAAGCAACCACCACAGATTCATCTAAATAATTTCTCAGAATGTGGACCAAATGTTTGTTAAGCAGACAGACAATCAGAGAGCTGGATGACTTTGGTGAATTTTCCAAGATGTTCAGGCCAGAAGACCTGCAGCATGATGACAAAATGGGAGACATTTGGAAAATCCATTGTCCAAGATGATTTCCTATCCCTCAGTCCACCTGAAAAGTCCACCCATCACTCTGTCATTGAAGCACACAAATTAAAGAGTTTATGCCAATAAAAGTTCATGATCTAAAAGCCAATCAATCATGTGTTCTTGAAAACCTCTTGCATGTTTTAGTACAGATTTGTGATGCATGTTTAAAAGTTTTCAACCTGTGTGGTAAGTACTAGACTCTGGCTTTCAGAGAATGGGAGTGCAAACTGCAGTAAGGCAATAGATGGCACAAATGTACTCATTATTTTTCCTTTCACCAAGGAAGTCAGTGAGCTATAAGAGGTTCCTTAAGAGCTCTGAGGACCACGGAGAAAGCTTATGAGCATCAGCCTGGGAGGCACTGGCAAGATATGCAACATCTGTGTTTGGAGCAGATAAGACGCACAGACCCTTGGACAAGCTGAGATCTTTATTTTCTCCCAGTAATAACATTCTCAATAGGGTGCAGGTGCCTCCTGTTATTTTGAGGAATTCCATCTAGCTTCTACTGCCAGGACTTAAGAAGCCAAATATGCACAAAGTGCATCCACCCAGTGCACACTATTACATCTTATAACAGTTGCAGAATGGTGGTGGATAATTCACTAGGAAAGCTGGAGGCAAGAAGGCATGGCTTCCAGAGTCACCCAAATGCCAGTGTTATAAATATTACACATATGATGATGATGATGACCTGCTTTACCTATTTACAACATATGAGAAACTGGAGGTAATTTTGTTTATTGTCAGAATAATATCTGAATACTGATGAACTCATTAGCTGATCTGAAAATCTGGAAAGGACTCCCAAAGGCAGTGGAGGTCCCAGTTCCAAGAGACTAGGGAAATTAGGGAAGTCACGCTGGAACTTTAGTGTAAAATAATTACAATTTTTTGGACCACTTTATGGTCAATAGCATTTTTATAGCACCTTTTGTTATTGAAATTCTTCACATTTTTGTCCTGCTTACTTTTTCTGCCTTCACAGAAAAGCATGAGAAGGACAAGAAGTGTTTTACAAAAAGCAACACCACCTGTTTTATAATATGAAATGTAACACATATACTTCTTTCTCCTCTGCATATATACACCAAATAAATATAGCCCATATGGCACTCAGAGTATGTATGTGCTCACATTCATGCCACACATAGTTATCCTTTCAAGAAGTCACCTGCTAACTCGTGCTATTCTGCAAACTGGAAGGGCTCCTGCTGCTGCAATACTGCATTGAAGAAGATGCTGATCTGCAGGACAGATGTTATCCCTGAAAAAATTCTAAATCTGGTATTGTATAAAACATCGATTTTTCTGCTGAATTAAGTATTGATTTAATTGGAGCTTTTTCTGCCTCCAATTTTGAGATCATGGAACACTATTTCTAAGGTTTGTACATATTGCTTGGTGGTTTGCAATATTTCAGTAATGCCTTGAGGCTTTCTGTTTCATTGCAATTGCATTTACAGCAATAAACTGTTCAACAAACACTGAATTTTATTAAACTGGCAAAATATGTGATAAAGCAAGCTAAACAAGCCCACAGTCAGCTGTGCCAGAAATAAACAAATGCTTTACTTTAAATACTTAAATAATGACAAATGAGGTTCAACAAAACTAAAATGCAGAATATTACCAAAAGTGAAGTGTGTATAAGAGAAGAATAGTCACACTATCCAGGTGCAGTTCCACTACAGCAGAGATTCATCATTCCATGTGTAAGGAAATCCTTAGCCATTTTCTCCTATCCATGGCCACAGGGTATTGCACCTTCAACTTAACTGAGAGACTGGAGCGCCATCCCTGAGCTGGAGGAAATGATCCTGGTTTTTTAAAGCTTTTTAGGGTTAATTTTCACCTGTCTGTATTGACTGATTGAGAACCAGAGAACAGTTGTACCAGCAGAACTGAGGATACGCTGTGTTCTCAGGAGGACAGTGGACAAGGTAGGCAACTCTTCACACCCGCCTTGGTCCCCCTAGGAATGATGCCCTCTTACAATCTTTTCCCTTTGTTTTCTACTTTCCCTTCCCATCTTTTCACCCATGAACAATAGTGTAAGAAGAAGAGGAAGCCATGGCCTTGCAGCTGCTGAGCTTCTTCAGCACGGACAGAATGACCCTCGGGGTTCATCCTGCAGCCATCTGCAGCAGCACTGCCGTATTCGTATCGAGCAGCAGGCAACTCACCCCTCAAGCCCCCATGTGCTTTCCGTGTGAAATAAAATAGTTCATTCAGTGTTTTTGTTTTCAATTGACTACACACAATTTCTTCTCAACTCCTCTTGGATCCTGTCTTGAGAATTATAAAGCTACAGTTTGCATTTTACGGTTTTATCAATTCTACAAATATCCAAGATGAGGAATGCAAAGGTGAACAGTGAAAGGCAAAGCAACTGTTGTCATATTACAAGGTAAGATACTGTCTTTTCAATCAAGTAATATAGGCAATCACAGAAACATGAGATCCATCCACTGATGCAATCACTCCTGTTTTATCTGTTCAATACCCTTCACTGACAAAGACTCCATAATTTGCCCAAGCAGTCTCTTACAACACCTAATTACCTTCACTGTCTTTTTTAACTTGGTGGGTTGCAATTTTTCTGCAAATGGACATGGTTATGACTGATACAAAAAGTTTCTTTCACTAGTCAGGACTCCATAGCTTTCTTTTAAGCTGATCATCTTGTTCAGGACATATTTACTGCAGAGGTTGCTGAAAGGAAAAGCATAGTGGCTCTTCATGCTAGTGAAAAACTTTCTTCAAGGACACTCTTTTACAAGTCTGGTGACTGCAGAAGATACACATAAACTAAGGGGCATGATAATTTCTTTAACTCATCAATTAGTAACAAATGTCACTTCTTTATAATAGCTTGAGATAAGAAGAACATCCCCAGTGTGAAGAAAGAAGATGCTCAGAAGCTTTTTGTTGAGAACTTTAATAGCCTATTCCCTAAGAGAGAGAGATTTCCTCAAAGCAGTTTCTTCTGTCTCATTTTCAGTGGCTGTAGCCAGGCTTAAGAAAGGACAGGATATACCCCTCTAGAGATAGTTCATCTAACTAAACACAGACATTGTCAATGAAGAACTCTGCAGATGAGTTAGTCTTCTCAGCTCCCTTTATAGTTAATGGAAAGAAACAGTTGCATTTGGTTATGATTCAGCTTATGCCTTGGACACCTTCTATAGGATGGGACATACCTTACAAATGCATAATTTGCTCCACTGAGTATGAACTGAACCTGAGATAAATGGCTTGTATACAGACATCTAGACTGTATGGATTTAAAGCAAAGTGAGAGGAAGCCTTCTGCTGCTGACTTTTAACAGGAACAGCTTCCATGGATGGAGTCATTTATTTGCAGGCAAAATCACAGCCTTGTTTTGATTAACTTTTTTCTGGAGCTGCAGTCCATTAACACTCACTCATGCAGATTGTAATGATGAATTGTATATTCTTTTTAAATCTTATACAACAGCTCTAGTGTGTAACAATGTCACGGTAATTAGAATCACAGTTTTGACTATTATGAGGCCTTTTCTGCTTGTGGTTCTAAAATAGAATTTCTGTCATTTGGCAACTACACTGCCGAGAACATAGCAAGGTGGTGCAGATGTGCAAACAGTTTACTGAAGTTTCTATCCCAAATCAAAGCTCATGACACCCCAGAAGAGTCAAAATCATGATTTCATTATCAATCCATGAGAAAACTTCCTCCTCTCCGAAATTTTTCTTCCAAGATCAAGAAAAGAGGGCAAATTTGAGACTTCCTCGTAGCAGATGGTGCAACTTAGGCTGCACTACAAAAAGCATCTGTGGAGAAACTACCCAGGCCATCTCATGGAGCAGGGTCAGAGCACAGAGGTTTGTACTTGCTGAGGGATACCTGCTATTGCAGTGTCCATGCTCTACTACTGCTCTTCCAGTCTGTTTCTGCCTCCACAATGAAGGCCCAAGCTGAAGAACTGAATGAAGTGAAGAGTAGATTAGTATTGAGAGAACCAGCAAGTGTCTAAATTCAGGATTTTGTAGCAGGGTAAATAGTGAAGACATTCTTGGCCCTTTAATGAATTTCATTTGATTCCCAGCTGAGCAGTTTCATATGTGTGGTGTGCTGGTGGCTCTGGTAAAATAAAAACACAGCTGAGGCGGCTGCTATAAATACTGCTGTGCTTTACTACTGCAGTGATTGTGCTCACTGCAGCTCCTCCAGACATGCCCCACTCTTTGGGCACAGCCTCTACTTTTCTGACCTGTGACTTGAGTATGAGAGCAACTGGTTGGACTGGTAAAACAGCATCTAGCTGGCAGTGTGGAAGCTTATAAAGGTTGGCCTAGCAGCCTCCAACAGTTTGTAAGGAAAATGAGGGATTAAATGACAAATAACGAGGTATATATTGCCACTAAATTTCCAAGAAGTCAAGGCAGGAGAAGGGCCGGAATACCTAGAAAAATCAGTGTTGAAATTTGACACCTCACAAACTTACCCCAACTGCAGCAGGACCTGCCAGTGCACGATGCGAGCAGCATGTTAAAGAAATGTGTGTGAATACTAAATAGCAATATGGTTGAAACCAGGAATAAGGACTTTCAATTTGGACAGTTAGATTATGCAAAAATAGAGAGTAAGTCCTTTGTTTTGCTTTAGGAGTTTAGGTAAGTTACATGAGCTCACCGTATTTTAAGTTTCTCATCTCTGATACTGAGATGAGAAACGTGTATACAAAATCCGGTTATTTTCCTCAGTATGAGGTGATGCCTTGCTCAAGGAATAGCATGGAAGTAATTTCTACCTCTGCTGAAGCAAGAATGGATTATCTAACAGCGACAAACTGTCACCATCATTTTGCCTTGGCAGGTAGAGTAACTGATTCCTCTTTCTTTTTAAGGATAAAAACACAAATCACTTTATCCATGAATAAAACATGCTGCCCTACAAAGAGATAATTTCCTCTCCAAATCCAGTGGTTGCCCAGACAAAATCATCTCAGAAACATCACAAAAATGATGAGATGTAGCTGAACACAAGGAGAGAACTCGAGAAAGGGAACAAAGTTAATAAATAAGGATGGGGAAAAGCACAGGAGAATTCTTTGTGAGACAGATACGGGATTGAAAAATAAGAAGATTTTTAAATGGTCAGGATGTCAGGAGGGCGTTAAGGAAACATTGAGAGAGCAGACTTCAGCCCAGAGAGAATACTGCAATTCTCTTAACTTCAGTACAATTTATTTCAAGTCAGTCAAAAAAGATCCCAAATGTATATGACACACTACTGCAGCTATGAGGAGATGAGTGACTGGCCTGGGAGCTGTAGAAGTGAATGCAGGACGGAACGTCTGACCCTCCTTGATAGCTGCCTGCAGCGTCCCGACCATCCCCGAAGGAAATCCCTAGGACGTGCTGAGCTGCAGACTCCCAGATCCGAGCCCCAGCTCTGTCTGTCCCCAGCTGGCGGCTCGGGAGCTGGCACGTCTGCTGGCCCGGGAGCGAGGCTTTCCCAGCTCCCACCGCCGCTCGTCCTCTTTTCTTGTGCCGGAGAGAAGCATCGTCCCCGCCGCCACACGGGCGTGACACTTCTTCCTTCTGCTCTGCCCTCCCTCAGAGAGGCATTGCCGCTCCAAGCACGGACCGCCGAGCCCTCGTAAGGAGCGCGGGGCGGGCCCGGCTGGGGGGAGAGAACTCGGCGGAGGGCAGCGGCAGCAGGGCCGTGCGGCGTGCCCGGGCTGCTCCGACCCAGAGCCGGCACGGCCGAGGGGAGCGCTGCGAGCCAGGGCCACGATCCGAACCAGGGCCCAGCTCCGGACCAGGGCCATGCTCCGAGCCGGGGCAGCGGTCCGAGCCGGGGCCGTGATCCGGACCAGGGCCCAGCTCCGGACCAGGGCCCAGCTCCGCCTCCCGGCGGGGCTGGCCCTGTTCCTGGCACCCACCGGAGGGAAAGGGGATACCCTGGCCTGATGTCCCCTCCTCAGCTCCCGCCTGACCCCGGCAAAGGCTTCTCCTAACTACAAATTGGCTCGCCTTACATATAAGAAAAAACAGCTTCCAGCACCAAATTTAAGCCTCGACAACATATTACAATTCAAGAGTTCATACACTTCTTTTCTGTCCACAGGCAGAGTTAAGACTCTGCAAAAAATCTTAATTAAGTACGCAGAGAAGTGTCTTTAGGAGAGCAATTTCAAGCTTCTGTACGCTGAGTTAGTAAACACGAACTTACACTGCCTTACTCTGTGGAATCAGAAACTTGGATCTGCAGCGTTTGTTCACCTCACTGCCTTTTTGGAATCAGTCTCAGAAGGCTCTCAGGGTACGGTTTAGAGTATCAAGCCATAGAGGAAGTGTTGTTTGACTTGCTTAAGGATCACTAACATTGTCAATTCATCAAGTTGATTTATATTTCTTTTTCCCAGCTTTCCAAAAATGTCTCCTCTTTGCCTTTTCTCATGGCATACTGAATGATGTGATTCTGACATGTTCTCCATTTGTGATTGTCAATAGCCAGGAAGATTTATAGCCTAACTTTAAAAAAATTCCTCTGGCTATGCTCTCCTCTTGCTCTCTAGCTTAGGAGTCAGAAATGGGGAATTCATTTTAAATTGACTGTAAATACTAATGCTGGATTAAAAACTCGAAATTATACCACTTTGCTATGTATGTTTCAATATATAATATTTTGTGTTGGTCAAAATGATATGAAGAAGCCTCAGATTTTTCAGGATGACTGAAAAAATTTTACTTGCCACTTCTTACTGTGATGATGCTGTGATAAAACATAAAAGTATGTTAAAATGTTCTGTATATATTAGCTGTCATAGTAATTCTCTTAAAGCAAATGTATTAATTATTTTTAACCTATTTTTTCACTTTGTTAAGTTTTAAATTTGACCGACATTAAAGCACAAAGTCCTTAAATTGCATAATTCAATTTTTTTTTTAATTCCCTATATTTTTCATCCACTTATTTAACTTCTGGGACTGGTCTTTAGCATCACTAAACAAAACAGTAATATCTTTAAATGCTCCTCACATAACATGAAGTTTGTCCATATCTTTCATTCTAACAAGCAAACAAATCATTGATTCACACAGAGGATAAATTCTCACTTTATTCATTCACAACATACGTGGATCCTACACGTGTACATTTTTCTTTGTGTCATGGCTGTCCTGGAGTTATTTTCTCCTATGCCCTACTTACTTGAAGGATGCCACCATTGTTACATTACTAAACTAATCCCCCAACATTACTGAACTAAAATGGGGCCTCATGGTATTTATGAGGTGCTGAGCCCAAATGTCTCTATATGCCCCATATCTCATGCACAGGACACAGACTTCCATACTTTGCTTCCATTGGTAAGCTGCAAATTAAACTATTATGTTTTTTTTCCTTAGCAAGGATCACTTGTCTGAACAGCAATTCTGACTGGATTATTATTGAACTGACAGATTGGTTTCACAATAAAGAGAAAGGTTTTTTAATAGCACACTGAGGAAAAAAAAACCAACAAAAATTACTTTTTTTTTCATTTACATTTGGTTAAATGTAGAACTAGCTGTGGTACCTACAACAAGTAAGTGCTGAGTTTTCTGCACTTTAAAATAATGACCTCAAACAACCTGTGCATTTACAACTTCTTATGTGGAATTGGGATCCCTACCTTCCTACTTGGTTCCTGTAGAAGTGGCAGAAAATAACAGAAGAGCAGAAAATTACAGATCCAGAAAAGAGATTTCACACAACTATTCCCTTTTTAGAACATTTTAAGCTTTATTAACAAAACACTTTAAACTTTGAATTAAGTGATGAAGCTCCTTGGCATTAGAAAACAGCTTTGAAAACCACTGTTTTAGTTTCCAAGAAGAAAAAGCTTAATACCAAAACCATTTTTGTTTCCAACTATAACAGTATCTGGCATAATGTGATATTGTAACAGTAATTCTTGTCTCTTGGTGAGTGTGGATGGCTTTCTGCTCCACAGTAAGAGCAGAGGTATGCAGTGGAAGAGTCAGCTTTGAGCTTGGCAGAACACAGCATATGTGATTTTAGGCGAGTCGTTTGAGACCCCGTCCAAGAAAGGCAGCAGGCAACACTTACAGTGCATAACTTCAGGGCCTGTCTCCTCTTACAGTTCAGGTGAAGGACTGCATGACTGGGGAATTGTCTAAATCTAGCTAGGAAAGAGACCACTGAGAACAGTAACTGGACTGAGTGCCTGTGGTGTACCATTGCCTGCCTCTTGCCAAGACAAAGTTGTGGGCAGGTGCACAAGCATGGAGCTGGATGTGCAGGGAACCAAAAGTCCAAACCCGTCCCAAACGCTTCAAACACACATTTCTGAAATTTCAGCTCCTCCAGCATTAGATGATAGCTGATGGGGCTTTTTAAAGGATCAAAATATTGGATTTATATGCCGAAAAGTTCTGTCTGTCCCACATTAGGCATTCCAGCAGCACTGAATTTTCCAAGTTGATTTTTCTTTTTACCTCAGCTATTTCAGTGTTACCCATAATGTGCAGAGCAGGTGTGTGCTAAATTCTCTTTGCATCTGTATCATAATCATTCCATATTCACTCCTTTACACGTAGAACAAGAATATCAGTTCCCTACTCTTATACTATGAGAACAAATATATAAATTTTTTGTAAAGTGTTCAGATAATACAGACGCTGGCATTTTAAAATTAGATTGAACTACAGCTATACTATACAAGGTCTAAACAATATAGTCACTTAGAAGATCAAAAACTACTTTAGAGGGAAAAAAAAATCAAGCACTCCCCATCTTTTTAGACCACCATTTGAATTCCAGTTGAGGCCTTTTAGCTGTCAAAGTTGTGATATGTAATTACACTCTAGATCGTATTAAGAATTAGTAGTTTATTCTTCAGAGGAAGAACACAAATACAGAAAGCATTCTTCATACTTAGGGTTCATTTGTTGATGGAGCTAGGGGATTCATTTTGAGTATGGAGTCTGAGAGATTTCCCATAAAAGATCTTGTCAGAATAAAATGTCAGACAATTAAGTTTCTGGTGATATTTTCTAAAACCCGGTTTCTTTAGTATACATGAAGTTAAAAATCCATCACCTTTTTTTTCTCAATATCTTCAGCAGAGCTACATCTATTTCTCACCAACTATACAGTATTCAAATTGTGAGTATTATTTACTAAGAAACGCTTAATCTCCACAGCAGAAGCTGTGATGCCAGAAGGCAAATAGTGGCGAGGACATAGAGGTGGGCACGGCTGGCCCCTGTCTCCTGTCTGTAGATACCCTCAGGGCTTCTCCAGCCCATGGCCAGAAGTTTATCACTGTGGTGGTTCACCGCCCATGGGGTTTCTGGGGCACACAGAGAGCGTATTGGTTTTGCACGGCCTGGTTTTTGGTAGCAGGGGGGCCACAGAGGGGGCTCCACAGAGGTGGCTGTGGGAAGCTCCTGGAAGCTTCCCCCATGTCCAGCAGAGCCAATTCCTGATGGCTCTGAAGATGGACACGCTGCTGACCAAAACCGGGTCAATGAGAGAGGTTGGTAACAGCTCTGTGATGACATATTTAAGACGGAAATCAAAACAAAGTCAGTTTTTCTCACAGCCAGAGAAGAAGAGGTGAGAATATGTGAGACAAAAAAACATGGAGACACCGAGGTCAGTATAGGAGGGGCAGGAGACGCTCCAGCCGCCGGAGCCGAGATTCCTCCGCAGGCCGTGGTGCAGCCATGGTGAAGCAGCTGTGCCCCTGCAGCCTGTGGGGATCCACGGGGATGCAGAGATCCACCCACAGCCCGTGGGGATCCACGGGGATGCAGAGATCCACCCGCAGGCTCTGGGGACCCACGGGGGATGCAGAGATCCACCCACAGCCCTGGGGACCCACGGGGGGTGCAGAGATCCACCTGCAGCCCATGGGGGAGGTGCCCATGCCGGAGCGGGTGGATACCTGGAGGAGTCTGTGATCCCACCCAGTGGGAGAGCTGGAAGAGAGAGGAGCCCTGCTCCCAGGCCGGAGCAGCCTGTCCATGCAGGGCTGCATGGAAGAGTGACCCACGCCGCAGCACTTTGGGAGGAGTGTCTGCCCGTGGGAGAGACTCACGTTTGCACCAGGTGTGGTATGGGAGTAGACCCACGCCGCTAAAGTTCATGGAGAAGTGTCTCCCGTGGGAGGGGCGCCTCTCCCGGAGCAGCGGAAGAAATTCTCGGTGATGAACTGACCAAACCCTCACGCCCTGTTTCACTGCACTGTCGGTGGGAAGGAGGGATGGGCTGGGGGGGAAAATGGTGTTTTAAGGGCTGATTTTACTTCTCATTATCCTCCTCTGATTCTGTTAGTAATAAACTTCACTTTGCAACCTTGAAGTTGAGCCTGTTTTGCCCTTGAAGTGTTTCTCCCGGTCCTTATCTCACTCATGAAGCGTTCGTTTTTTTTTTCCCCCTTTCCGCTGCCCAGCTGTGGTAGGTGAGGGTCAGCGAGGGATTCCCGTGGGTGCCTGGCGATGGGCCAGTGTCAAACCACGACACAGAGAAACCGATGGTTCACCCTTGACGGTTCATGCCCCTCTCCGGGATGCCAGGGGCAGGAAAAGCGCTGGAAGTTCTCATGCTGAACCCAAACCGCACCGGCACCTCTGCGCCCGGCATGTTCAAGGTGTACAACCTCACGCGAACTGGTCCTGGACAGTTTATGCGGACTGTAACACGGGAAATTAACCTGCAGCCCTTAGTGTCACCTGCAGTTTGGGCTCTGAGGCACCAAGACAGGTTTTAACCCCGGTGCCCGGGGGCGGGACAGGAACGGAGCGCCGCGGACTGGGGATCACGCGTGTCCCCGTCACTGCGCACCCCACGCGAGCAGGGACGAACAGAGCCCAAAGGCCCGGCGGGACAGGCGCCGGCTGCCTGACGCTCCGGTCCTTCGGGGGCTACCCTCCGGCGGGGCGATGCTCTCTCGGGTCGCTGCGACGGTGACGGAGGAGACGAAGGAGCCCCGGCCGGGCTGCGCGGGCTCCGCGGGCGTGAGGCGGCCACGCACCGTGCCCGGGCTCCGCCGCGCCGGGCCGGCCCCGCTCCCACCTCCCGCCAATGACGGCCGGGGCCGTCACCGCGCTGCGTCACGGCGCGGCCGCCAAGATGGCGAAGGTGTCGGAGATGTACGACGTGACTTGGGAAGGTAACGCCGCGCAGCCTGCACTCCCAGCCCGGGGCAGGGGCCGTGCCCGGCCCGACCGGCCCCCGGCCGCGGGGAGGGGGCGGCGCTCCCGGAGCCCCGCAGCGCGGCGGGCCCAGGCCGGCGCCGAGCGGCCGTACCCAGGCCCGGGGAGCAGCAGCGAGGGGAGGCGGTTCTGGCGGCCGCCCGGCTCCTCGGGCTGTGGGCAGGCGGGCCGCAAAAGCGGCGACCTGCGGTCGGCCCCTCGGTGCCCGCAGGTCCCCGGGCGGTGCCCGCAGGTCCCGGGGCGGGGACGTGCCTGGCCCGGAGCGCCCCGCGCTGCCCCGGTGCGCGGCGGGCCCGTCTCCCGTCCCCTCCCCTCCGCTCCGCTCCCCTCCGCTCCCCTCCGCTCCGCTCCGCGGGCACGGACCCCGCGTCCCCACGGCACCGCGCCGGCCGCTGCGCCGCCGCTTCCCCGCCTCCTCCCCCTGGGTACAGCGCCTAGCAGCAAAAATGGCCTCTTGGCAGGGTCCGCAGTTTGCGTCATAGTTCATCTTCTGGTGAACTGAAAAGTACCTGATGCTCTCGTAAAACTCGATCATACGCGTTTGTGGGGAAACTTCAAGAAGGTCTGAAGTGACAAAAGTTTTTGAGTATCCTGCCCTCCGAGTCTTCGTAGCTTTCACGTCTGTTCGATCATAATGGTGATTTATTTTTCGTATAGTGATACTGTCTGAGCTTTCCTCGACATTCTCAGTGGTTCTTTTTTCATAACCGGTATTCACATGTGAGCTCATGACAGCACTCAAGCCTTTTCCAGTCTCCTATCAAAAATAAATGAATGGTTTATAATAATAATTTCGGCCATAAAGGGGGAACCTTTAGCTATGCTTTGCAAACATTATAATGTAGAGAAGATAATGCAGAGAGCAGCTGTGTGATCTTGGGTTTTCATTTATGTACTGCCAATCTGTGAAGAAATAATTGAGAAGTAGACTAGTTTTCCAGTCATGAATTTATGCTTAGTTTGATTTTGTAGCTAACAGGAGGAACATTGCATGGGATGTATTTCAGCAGATGCTACTCACATGCCCATTGAAATAGTACCCATGCTGTCTTTCCAGCACCTTCTTCTGTAGGATTGAAGCAAAACAAAATGGAATTTCAAACAATCAGGTTTTGGCTCAAATTCCATTAATCTCAGAAAAAAATTAGCTGGTATTGAAGAAAATAGTGCTGTAACTGAATTAAAAAAGGATGAAGACGTGAGCTTGTTTGTCAGTATATCTGGAGATCAGTATATAGTTAATTTTGGTTGTATCACCAAAGGATACAACCATGATGTCATTAGACTAATTGGGAAAACCTTGATTGACCATTCTTTTCTATCTCTTGAATGAACGTATAGTACTTGTGAAGCTCAGCTTGGATGCAGATCATATAGATCATTACTGGTGTTACTCTTAGAAGATTTTCACAGAAGTTGCCCTAAACTAGCGTGTGTTGAAAAATTTTCCAGTTTTTATTTTTCTTGAGCAGATGTTGTTCAAAATGCAGGGGTTTAGTTATTTGTTTGGTTTTTTCCCCTGTTGTTCTTGGGTATCAATGACAGAAAAGAGAAATGAGGTTTTTCACAGGATGGGTAACATGCACTGTGGATATGTCTCTGTACATTTAGCCCTAGATTGTTTTGGCCCAGGGTATTGCAGAGTGTATGTTTGTACTCTAACGTAGAGGCCAGGTGTAGGATATTCTTACAGCTTCTGGTCTTGGCCAATTCATACTGAGGTGAGCTTCCTACTCTTAGAAATAAGCTCCACATTTTGTTTCCAAGAATTCTGATTGACAGCTGTGGCATTGTGCTAGGTGTAGAGTTTTGCGTATGGGTGGGGTTGAATGAGAAATTTCAGAGGACTAGCTGATGAGTTTTGTCATACCAGCTTCTCAGTCTCTTCAAGTGTTCATCCAAATGAAAGGCTGGTTTGTGTTGGTACGGGGGGTTGTCTCCACTTTGGAAGCACTCATTTGAAAAATTCTGTATTTGTTTTTCTCTATTGCAAGAGATGAAAAATAAAGTGGAAAAGCAGTCCTGCAACAGACCGTGCAAGGACTCTTCTTAAAAAAGAGAACTTTTCTCTTTTCTCTGTCTGAGCTTTAACAGACCCTGGTGCAACAAAGCTTTTAATGGGTGAGGTGATCCCAGCAGTGTTGTGACCTAATTCCTAGCAAAGAACTTGAACACAGTTCTAGCAATTTTATGTAGCTCATTTTGAATCTCTCTAAAATGCCTAATTTATGTCAAACCAGGTGTGTGGTTGATGTATCCTTTATATACCCAGGCCTTTCTAAACAAGATAATTTATACTTACATATCGCTCAAATATGCAATTCAAGGTTAGGAAAGAAGAATAACATCTAACAAATGAAATAGTTTGTGCCTTGCTTTGCTTTTCACTCAGGTTCTTTGAGACAGAGGTAGGAGTTTAACCATGGTTAAATTTTTTTGGGTACATGCATGGTACAGGTGGTTAGGAAAGATAACTGAAAATAACTGTGCTTTCCAGTGTGAGAGCTGTTGTTTTTATTTTATCTGCCTTTGTTGCTGTATCTCAAGCCTTGAAGTGTATTTGGAAATCTGTGTAGCAGGAAAACATCTTGTTTAACTTCGTGGTCTTGATCAATGAACTTAGATGATCCAGTACCACAGAGCTGTGTGGTATTGAAAGAGAAGCTTATATGTTGTTATTGTTGTTATGTAACATACATTTTACAGTAAAGCTTTTTTACTTGAGGCAAAGGTGATATGTTGCTCTTTTTTTTTTTTAGCTCCTTTTTTTTAATAGTAGTACTAATTATCCTAGAGAAAATGGCATATTTCCTGCTTCCTTCATAAAAAAAAGAATTAGGAACTGTGGAGTGACAGGAAGCCAAAAACTGGTGATGTGCAGCCTCTTACAAGGACTTTCTTAAGCTATGTAGAGTAGAACTTTGTAGAATAAATATTTATCATATTTTCAGTGATACATTACAGATTAGTTTATCTCATGAGTGAAAATATTAAAAAAAGTAAACACCTGTGTAACTTCATTCTAGGAGCAGGTTTTGGAGTACACAAGTGTAAAATTAGCACAATCTGCAAACAGGCAGCAGTTCAAGAACTATTAAAATAACAGTTGATTTTCACAGAAAATCCATCTGATGTATTGCAGAATTGGACAGAATAAGCCAGGTTTTCTTTTTTTAACCTTGCACAGAGCATAATGGTGTTAAACACATCACACCGTGCTAGACAGAAGCAGTGACTTTTGGCTGTCATGGCTGAGCTTTTTGGGGATCTTTGAGTGATGTCACGGCAGCTCTTGTTTCAGTGGAAAATTCTCTTCAGTGGTTATCAAAATGAAAAAGAGAAAGGAATGGCATATTCTTTAAACTAGCTTTCTTTTGATATAAATTGAAAAAGTGAAAAAAGTACTTCCTTTAGATTTTTATTAGCTCTGAATGCCTCTTGCTTAAGTTGTCTGTGACATTAAATTAGTATTGCTATTTTCTTTATTAAAAACTGCACTGCTTCAATAGTGGCGCTTCAAAAGTTTTCATTACCACGTTAATGTGACACTTTTTTCAAGGGACCCTTTGTCATTTTTGAAAATATCATAAAATGCTTTATAAGATGAAGTTTAACAGTGTGTATATTTTTTGCAAAGATGTGTATCTGGGAAGATGTTATATACAAAAAGAAAATTCCAAATGAATTTAAAAACTGAACACTTCTATCTTTAATATTTCTAGTCTTTAGAGTCCACTTTAGGTGACAAACTCCCTTTCTGTGACTTAGAAACTGAATTCATATTTAGGTTGTATGGAAAGTCTCTAGGAAATAGGAAACAGCCTTAACATTTTATCTCCATAATAATCTATGTACAGTTAACTGGTTTTGATGTGGTTTTGTTGTGTTCTGTGCTGTCTTTGCTTTCTTTTAGTTATTCCTAATTTTCAGTTGTAATCAAAGGGTCAGATCAGTTTACTCTGAGTTTTATAAATGAATCTATGGGATTATAGCAGGCAAAGGTGAGATGCTGGTTTGTTTGTTTGTTTGTTTGTTTGTTTGTTTGTTTGTTTGTTTGTTTTAATTGAAGCCCTTCTGATAGCAGAGTTGGCCAGAGTTAGAGGCAGCATCTGCAGCACCCAGCTGTGACACCTGTGCCTCTGCCTGCACCTGCCAGAGTGCACAGAGGTGAGCTGTGGGTGAAGATTTGGTGTCTGGAACAGAGAACCAATATACAAATGAGGTCTGGAAATATAATGGCTGCAGGGTCCCTGAGTGACTGCCATGGTAGCATTCTGGAGTTAGCAATTTCTGTCTGCCCCAAAGTGGTGATTTCCTTCATTTCATCAGATGCTTTTAGATACCAAGGACTTGAAAACTATGATCCAGTTCATCAGTGGAAGTGTAGGTAATTATAGGAGGATTATTTCATATCTGGTTGCTCAGGCCAAATGAACTGACACCTTACTGGACACAAAAATGAAATGCAGGTTGTATCTCTCGGCTTGCAGTAGGCTTCTTGTATGGTTTTAGGCAAAAGCAAACACTTTCCCAAGTGCATCTGTTCCTTAGACCTTGTAACATTTTGATTTACACTTGTCATGCATGCCGATTTAGAAAAACCCAAGTCTAAAACAAATGTATCAATTGCTTAGCACCAGCCTATAGATGACAGGATACCTTTTAATTAAATTTAGACATTTCTTTACCGTACTTGTTTTTTTCTTCTAAAATCCTTAATTGCTTTGCGCAGCCTTGTCTTATGTCCCCAAGACTTAAGTTATTGTCTGACTCTTTTGATAGATTTCTTAGTAAAAAATTCATTGTTTGACAACATTGTAAAAAGACTTGTATAATTTTACTGTGGTTCATAGTGTTTTCTTTCTTCTACCTTTTACATAAAATTCAGTATTTCTAAAATTAATTAATCTTTCATTCATCAGCTGATGTTCTATTCTTTGTCCTACAGGTTTTTTTTCCATTGCTGTAAATGTTGTACTTGTGTGATAAATGGTAGATGTACCTTCTGTTAATACATAATTCAGACACTATTCCATTTGGAATCACACTGGAATGAAGGCATTGATAATTTCCAAGTAAATTAGTGGGTGGAAATCAGACAGCTTATTTATTTTTAGGCATTTAGCTTGTCAGCTTTTGTGAATGTTTGTGTTCACTCACATTCTTGCCGTCTAACGTTGAATTTCCAGGGACCATCATATGTCTAGAACCATTTAACTTTGCCCATGCATACGAAATGTAACCCTGTGGTGGTTTTGGTTGAATTTCAAAACACAGAATGTAGCACAATGAGGGTCTTATGAGCGATCCGAGATCACTTCAGGTAGATGGAACAGCTTTCAGTGGTTAATTTTTAACTGTCATTTACGTTAACTCTGTGTTTTGAAGTGCAAGAAAAACTGACAGTGTTTAGCTCTATTGCTGTATTTGTTTTTCCAGCTGTTGTAAAGTTTTAAAAAAATACTGGCAACAGTTATCCTTCTTATTAGTACCTTCTTATTAGTAAAGCCACTATCTAGTAATGAAAACTATTTTCCTTACGTTTTCTCAGAATTTGTTCTTGTGTATAGAACAGCTATACATACATAAATGGGTGTATATAAAATCACATTCTTAGCAATTTTTTGATCTAGAGGATAAATAAAGCTTAGGCAAGGTAGCGTTCTCTAGCTGACTTGATGAATATATCTGCTCTCTTGGAGATCTTAAATGTACCCTTGAAACAAAAATCCTAATAATAAAATAAACTGTCATTTCTATCTTGGTAAACAAGTGATATTTTTTATACCTTTGGATGCTTCCCTGGTGTAGAAAGCCTTCATGTCCATGTGTACCTTTATTGAAGCTCCTTTCTCTAGGAATGTGTAGATTCCTTTCAGAGTGGAAATTCTAATGTTTTTTCTAAAATTTCTAGTGAAAATTTATCCTCCTGTAGCCGAAATGTAATTTTAGCATTGTTTGTAAATGTGTGAAACTACTCAAGAGAAATCTCTTGTAGCCTCTTTTACGTAACAATGAATAAATTTAATTATTTATTGGATAATTAGGTATACTTTTTTTTATGCAATTGTCCTTAGAGACTGCAGACTTAGAAGTTGAATTGATTATCTTAGAGCATGAGTACGGTTTGGGTTTCAGAGCTCTGTTCTCTAGTATTTTTTTAATATTAGTAGAAGTCACTTTCTTAGCTCTTAGTTCTTCTTTAATCCTGTTCTTCAGATGTGTATCTTATCTATCATATACACATTCAAATTCCATTACTATCTGAAAAAAATCTCAGTTTTTTCTCCCCTTTGCCCACAGATATGCGTGATAAAATGAGGAAATGGAGGGAAGAAAACTACCGAAACAGTGAACAGATAGTGGATGTTGGAGAAGAGTTAATTAATGAATATGCATCTAAACTTGGAGATGACAGTAAGTAAACAATCATTATTTTAAGTTTCCTTGTCTGATTTGGTTTTCTTCCTTCAGTCTCTGTTTTATTTAACAGTCTTCTTATTGTCTTTCAGTACATGCTGGTGTTGATGAAATATGTATTACTTTTTTAGTCCAGTAGGCTTCTAGAATTCCAAGAGCTTATTTCTTTCCCAAATGTGGGCTGCAGTGAAAACAGCTGTAAAAATTACCTGATAGAACTGCTAGCTTGCTATACTAGTATTAAGACTGTGATGTGAAATCTTAATTTGAAGCTGTTATTAAGATATTATTTGTCTAATTTTCTGTCCTTCAACACTGTGACAGAAATTGAAGCAAGTCCTCAGAGGGATCTGTCTAGAACATGGCGGTTATGATGTTGGGGAAAAATAGAGAATTCGGTCTTTTTTGCCTTTCAAGATGTCAGAAAGTACTTTGGCACTAAAAGTGCTAAATTGCTTAAAAAAGTTTTTGATTAATTCCAGCAGTTTCTTAATGTGTTTGTGTTTCAGCCATGATTCGTGGGAGTAGAAGGTCTGAAGTGTACAGACAGAATTAATTAATCCTGTTTACATGATGGGTGCTTCCTATTATCTTAAATAAACCCCAAACCAATTTTCTGCATTTATTGTCTCTTTGTGTCCAGTTTGGATAATTTATGAACAGGTGATGATTGCTGCCCTGGACTGCAGTCGAGATGATTTGGCATTGGTAAGTTTTCAAGCTGACTTTTCTTTCACACTGTATGTATTCATCATGGGTGTCTCTTCCAGATAGTTTTTTGGAAGTTACAGGATATTCTGTACTCCATAGCTTGGACTGGTAGAAAGAATATCTCTCAAGAAATACAGAGCTATGCAGAAACTGCCACCACCTACCTCCTCTAAGGCATAGCTTTTATTTAGACAGATCACATCTCTTCCAATAGCCATGAAAATATTTACAGCTATTCTGGTATGGGCTAAAGGTCAAGAATAATATTGAAGTTGCCATATTGTACAGAGAGTGTTTGTTTATTGAAAACCTCTAAAATTATATTGGTTTTCTGAATGTTTGGAGGTAAAATGGCCCATCTGACATATCATATTATATGTCATGTTGGCTACCGTGAAAGAAAGTCACTGACATATTGGAGCAAGTCTTCAAGATGAATAAGGAGCTGGACTGCATAGTGTATAAGGAAAGGGTGGGAGAGCTGTGTTAAGTCTTAGGAAAGCCAAGAAGGGATTTTGAATACTGATGGGAAGGAAGGTATAAAGAACATATTTTCATAAGTCTGCAACAAAAGACAAGTGTGGGACATAAACTGCAACAAAGGAAATTCCACTTAGGTATTATGAAAAGCTTAATGAATGCTTTACAACAAATGGCCCATTGAAGCTGTGGAATCTCCTTTGGAAATGCTTAAAAATTTAGATTGGGATATAGCTCTGCACTCCCTTGGAAACTGGCTCTGTTTTGAGTGGGGATTTGGAGCAGGTCACCTCCAAAAGTCCCTTGCAGTTCAAGTTATTTGGTGATTGTGGATAAAAATATTGTTAATGGATATTTAAGTTTTGTCAATTTGTATGCAAATTTATTTGAATTATATAAATAACAATTGAGATAGAATTAGCTTATTTTGAACTGTAACCTGCTTGTTAGATTAAAAACTAAAAAAGCCACTGAAACAAACAAAACAACCCAGTTGGCTTAACTAATCCTTTAAAGGCAAAAACAGGAAAAGGCTAAAGTTTGTCTTACAGGAAAATTTTAATAATCTTTTCACCCCTCCTTCACAAAACAGTCAGAAGAAAACAGGCTTACCTTGTGCCCTGAAAACCATCAAGCTTGAGCTTATTCTAAGTAAAATGCCATTTTCAGGGCTCCAGGTCTTTCATGGCAATTACTCCTGCAGTGCCTTGTTCTCTGTCAGATGACAAAATACCTCATAAAATCCTTGAGGTTCATGTGATATCATTTGGGTAAAATTAATGCAAGGGGTCAGACTAGAGGAGGAAGTTGGGAGAAGGGCAGTTTGAAAGCAGGCAGAACTAGACAGCGTTATCTGGCGTCCCATATATATATATATGGTGAAATGGAATATGCTGGAAAATATAGTACAAGACTTTGAACTTGTGAACCCAATGAACTTCCCTCTCTTTTGTCCCTCAGAAGAAAATACTGTTATACTATAGCTGTTTGTTTAAACAAAAACAAATAGACTTACTGTTTAAATAAATACATTTCTGTGTCCTGATTTATATGTAAAACAGATTTGGTCTTTATTTTCAGGGTCTTTTAAAGAAGACTTTCACAAAATTGTTGACAGAGCCAGTGTTGAAAGATCAGTTGTGAAACATTCTTTGTTTTTACTAACCCTGGCAGGGAGTTTAAATTTCAGTGTCTGTGCCCTTTACGGAATATTGCTTGAGATGAGGGAATGCATCACTTTATATGCAGCTTAGAAATGAGATTAAAAGCATAGGTGGAAACTTAGAGGTGTGGTTTTTTTTAAATTTGATTGATTTACAATAAATAAGTAGTTAATTCAAACAAGTTAACATCATCTGTGGCATTTTACTACAGCTGTAGCTCCAAAGTAGATAAACAGCTTTGGCACTCTGAGCTTTTGACAGCTGGGATGTATTTTGCTTATGGGGATAGGTATCATGTACTCTAAATGAGAAGCTGAGGTAGTTTTCAGAGTAATTTCTCTGACTTTTGTTTTTTGCTTTTTCTTTCCTCTGTTTATTACTTTGTCCTTTCTGTCCTGCACCAAAAGCCCATGTGTAGTGCATGGTCCTGCTACAGCCAGCCAGTTGCTTCACATAGGTGGTTTAGTGCAATCACCTATTGTTGGTAGCACTTGGATTAGCAGTGTTTTTTACCTGCTGCAGTCCAGGTTTACATTTCTCTGCCTTTGTCTGATGTTTAAAAAGTCAGAAAGCAAATTAAGTTCAAGTTGAAGTTTCACGTGCAAATTGTGTTTGCCACTGTAGCTGAGAGAATTCTGAGAGAAGCTCACAAGTACATTATTGACATGGTGCAAAATCAGTCCTCAATAAAATAAATTATTATGGGGATTACAAGTCCCGTTGAGAAAGAGGACATCAGTGCTGCTGAGTCCAGAGCATTTTGAAGATTGAGCTGGTGTAGTTTATTCGTGTGCTTTTGGTTTTATCAGTGTTACGGTGCGTTGTTCATGATTTTCTTACAACTTTTCCTGTCACTTTATTGTGTCTGATAGCTTAATCTACAGGAGTTTGTTTTGGCCCTTGGACTGCTGTGTGTGATTGAGTAATGGTTGTGTAGTGAGATCTAATGTGAACAATTCTCGTCTTGCATTACTCCTGTGCTTGAGCACTACTTTCATATTGTCAGTGAGGCTTTTTTAGATGTAAAAGTCCATCTACAGATTGTGGATTTCAGTATTGTAGATGTTATAATTTTTGTTATTTGTACTTTTTTTTTTGAGAAAAATAGTACATGTATTTATAAAAATCACTATCCTTTAGGATTCACTGATCACTAGACCACAGGATGGATTTACTGTATGCAAAAGTTCTTTTTAAAGTCTACAAGATTGTCTGGGTTTTAAAAGCTGGAGTGAATCTACTTTTCTGAAGTTTTGTGTAAATTTTCCTGTCTCTTAAGAATGGTCAGAGGTTAGTTCAGTCATCATGTAACATGCTGCTAAGTACATGTAGCTTTTTATGACTAGAGCAACAGCAGTTCACCTAGGCATCACTCAAAGTGCCAGTAAAAAAATTTCTGTGCTAAACCTGAGCCTTTCTATGTGAAATTGAGTTATAAAGACCTTGGTTCGTCACAAATTAAGTTGATTGTGATGAAAATAGTCTGTTCTTGCTTGAGGCTAAGCATCACAACTTTGGTCACTGTTGCTTTTCTCTCTTCTATTTCTCAGCATCTGGGAGAGATGTGAATATTCCTCTTGGATGTGCTTTAGCAACCTGTTTATCTACAGAAACAAAGAGGGATCCTGTAATTGTTACTGATTTGTACTTTGCCCTTTGACCAGTGGATTTGATGAGATGGAACAGATTATGCAGATAGGCCTCTTCTAGAACCTTAGATCTGAAGAACAAGTTTCTAAATTGAGTTTCATAAATAAGTGCCTGGAAGAGGATTCAGTGTGAAGCTTTTAACATGATGCACACCACTGGTCTGTTTTGAGAGCCTATGGACTGTCCTGCCTCCATTGTCATGAGTCAGCCATGAACTTTACAATGCTGCTTAGCCACATTCATGATACAGTTACGAGTTAGTTTGCTGCGGGGAAGTTGTGACTCAGTCCCTCTACCAAGCATCCTCTGCTAATCCAGGAAAATCTGCCTGTGATGAATTCTTTTTATCCAGCCCAGGTGTCTCATTGATTTCAGGAGTTAAAAATTATGCCTCTTCTGCCAGCAGGCTGTACCCAAGCCAGTGGCAAACATTTTCTTTGGATTTCAAAGTTTTATTTAAAAATAAACACAGAACATTGTATTAGCATAGTTTGTTCCATTGTGAAATATCCATTTATTAAACAAGTATCACTTAAGCTCTTGCTCTCTTTGTTTTTTTTCTGTCTTGTGTTACTGTGGGCCAACTAAATAGAATTCAAGTTTCAATAGTGTCAGAGCTATTTTAGTAGGTGAGTGTAATTTTCTGGACAAATAACTATTTCTAAGGGGGCCTGACAACCTAATGCCTTGTATGGAAGATACTTCTTCAAATCAGTCATCTAACAGACAGAATTTCAGTTTCTGACCTTCTCTTTATCAATGCATTTTACTGCTTGTTTCAAAAAATTGGTATTTACTTTTACTCAGAACTGGCATGGCAGATAGTTTAATTATGAGAGGCAGCCTTTTTTTTCCCCTGTTTTTTCTTCCTCTAACTTCTATGAAGATAATTATATTCACAATAGTATTTTTGCTTCTTTGTATAGTTTTGTCTTCAGGAACTGAGGCGGCAGTTTCCTGGGAGCCACCGAGTTAAACGATTAACTGGAATGCGATTTGAAGCTATGGAAAGGTAAAACCTGAGTTTTAAAAAACATACTTTCTGTCTGAAAAAAGTGTTTGCTCTTTCTCAAAAAAGTATTCAGCCATTACAAAATGGCAAAATAATGTTGGCAGTTTTTTATAGGAAATAACAGTGTGCATGATCATATTAAGAATTTTAGACATCTGTATTGCATTTTTGCAGGTACTATGCAGTGTTTCATTTTTGCAATCTTCCCATCAGAGATCACAGGTCAGAAGCGTCTCTTACTTCACAGCATAAGTCATTATAGAGTAGAACACTGCACAGTTTTTTTGGCAAATTCTGTGAGGTGTAAGTTTCATCTCAGAGAGAGCTAAGGTAGCATATGAAAATCAGTGCCAGCAGGTTTTTTCGCCTTAATTGTTCTTCTGTACTCCTGATTACTGAAAGGTGCTGCTCTTTACCCTTGTTTCCTGAGTGTAGGTAAATGAACTTAAAAAGGATAGAGTTTGTTATAGAAACAAATAAAAAAACATATGGAATAAAATGGCAGAACATAAAAATCAGACTGACCTTTTTGAAATATCTTGTAGAAGGGTTATAACTTACCAAGTTCAACAGAAATTACTAAAATAATGAACAGATTAAAACTTTGCAACTTTCCAAATGAATGACCTCAGGACTTGAGGATGAACTTTATTGTACACATTTCTCCTTGGGTACGTCTTTGTTGTCAACATTCTGTTCTATAGCACTTGTCTTGGGTGTTAAGAATGACTTCCAGTGCATTTGAATGGTAGGAAATCTGTTCCATGCCACATTTTGCATATAGAGTTGGTGAGTTTGGAGCCTTTGGGCTGTGTCGATAAAAAAGAATTGGAAGTACAGCCTCAATACTTTTTTAAAAGATATTTACTTATATGTTCTTCATCCATTACATTCTTGCAAAATCAGCTTTGAAAATAATATTTGATATGAAACACTGATAAATTTCACACTCACTTTATATAAAGTGAGTATTTTTTAAGAATTTCCAATAAACTTATCTCTCTTGTCTTCGTTTTATATAGGGTAGGAAGACAGAGAACTGCAGCAGTTTTTCCCCTTTCCTGAAACCTGTTCAGAAGTACAATAGATCATAATTCCATTCAGGCTTGTGTGACTGCATTGAAGATGTTGTTGCACGGGAACTGATCTTTGTGGGAGATGACTGCTGCACAAACATGTGCACAGCCATGAAGCAATATTGAGCCATGGTTTTCTGAAAGTGCTCATCAAAGTTCTTAACAAAATGTCTCTGTCAGATCAGATCCTTGAGATTAGAGTATCAAGAAACAGAGAAAGTAACAAAAACTGAAGTTTCATGTCCATAGGTTTTCTCTAGAAGTCAGAGCAGAAAGAGAATTCAGCTTGGGGTTGTTTTGAACAGGAACCCATCTGCAGTTGCTCTAAGCCTTGCCCTGGAGGAGCATGTCTGTCTCCCCTGACTGTGAAAGAAATCTAGAAAGGTTTAGGCTGCAGGCATCATATTTCACTTCAATTGAAGTGAACTTCTTATTAAATTCTAAGTGATTTGTGGGATCTAGGGAGGATCCTGCTTTCCCCGACAGGAAGAGGAAACAGTGAAGAACATCCCCATAGACTTGAGACATCCCTGTAGACACTTGCTAAGAAAAACAGTAATGTTCTGGAACTTCACCGTGTAAAGTTGGGATTATGGCCATCAGATTCAGTCTTCTAAAATGCATTTGACAAAGCAGCAACTAACAGCATATCTGCTCAAGTCTGTAGCAGTCGCCTTCTACTCATTTCTGCTTTCGTGCTTCCTTTCACACTAGTTCCTATACCTTACAGTAGCTGGAGTGAACAGCTGAGCTATGGTAATGTCAGCAGTGCTCAGGGAACAGTGCCAGTGTGTAAATGAGTGTCTAAGGTGATGTCTAAGCAATGTGGAGCATCAGAAATCCATCAGCAGTATCTCTGACAAACTGCTTGTCAAAGTACGCATAAAGACACAATGTATGCCCTAGTTCTGTGGCGATAGCACAACAGCTGTATAGTGAAATGTGGTTTGAATTGAATTATTTCATTTGTTGGGGCTCTGTGCACTGTTGGAGATAGGGAGATAGCTGACTGAACACACAGAGCTGTTTCCCAGAAAGTTGGAAGTGCTCATAGCACCTGAAGTAACCTGTTTCAAGCACACTTCAGATAGCAGAATAAATTGATAAACAAATTTAAAAAGTGGGAAATGGTGGAAAACATTTTCTGTAAAGATTTATGTTATAATCTGTGGTAGACTCCTATAGGAATCTTTCCAGTTTGCTGTATGCAGCTGCTTATACCTTTTAAAGTCACAACAGAAGGAACTTTACATTACATGAAGTTTTAAGTTACAACAATGAAGTGGAATGTCATTATTTTGGATGGCTTTTCAAGTTTTGGAGTTTCTGTTTCTTGGGAGATGTGAAAGGGGGAGTAGGGATGTGATGGTTGAACCTATTGGATAGAGATAAAGAGAGTAGGCAGGAGCGTGAGATGCTGGGTGTAAAATATCTTAAGTTGCTGCTGAAACGGTATTTCATGAAGCAATTCCCATGTGTTTTTCTTAATTGATGACAAAAAATACTGCTGTTGATACTTATCACTCTCTCAAAAGAATTTTGTATAAATATAGTTCGCTTAGTGTATATATATTATATTTCAGTATAAGAAAATGCAGGAGGGTTATTAGCTATTGCAAGGAGAGTCAAAAAGTCAGAAGTTCTGTCTTAGCAGAAATAAATGTGAATGATTTCTTTGTACAGGTATGATGATGCTATCCAGTTATATGACAGAATTTTACAAGAAGATTCAACTAATACAGTAAGTTTAAAAGATAATTCTAAACTGCAATGATGTGTTGTTTGAAATTGTGACTGTATTTTCTGTTTCAGTATGGAAAAATGTGTGTCTGTATTGCTGTATTTGTTTCCTTTAGTTTTCTGTTATAATAACCAATGTTACCTTCATTTCATGATGGGAATACTTAAATGCGTAAACACTGATTTTAGGAGACAGATTATAACTAGTGATCTTTCCAGAAGTCTTACTAGTGTTTAGAGTTGGGCCTTTCAACTCTTTCATTTTCTAGAATATTGAGTATTTAAAAGACTAATATAGTCTGCCACGTGTCTTCTGTGTTCCTAATGCGTAATCTTACTTAAGGATTAACTATTAATCCTACACTCAGGTAGTGCTTGAATAGCAGTTATTTTGATTCGTGTCTGGGACACTTTACTAGCTCTTGAATCAAAATGCACAAAGCATACCAATTGTATAAAACAAAATCTGCAACAGACTGTACTGTTCTTCTAAGCATTTTTTGAATACTGTTTGTAAAAGCGACTGTGAGCTATTAGCTGCCAAAATAAAAGCCTAGAGAAACTTGTAGCAATATATTTTCATTGATATTTTTTCCCACAAGTATAAAACTTGAAATATGAAAAAACTATGGAGTTTCAGATTTTTGTATAAGATATTTATTGGAAAATAAAAAAAAATATTATTAATCATTGAAGGTGTAAGTGGTAATAGGTTTTGAGGAACTGTCTATTGGGTAAACTTCTGTGTAAATGTAATACTTGGGCTATTGCAGATGTTTTAGCAATCTCATGTAAATCTTTCCTTGGCCAGGCTATTTGATGTGATCCACTATTTAGGAGGGGAAAAGCCACAGAAACACAGATAACTGGGACTAACTAGGGTATGCCAGAGCTGGAAATAGATCATGTGCCATCCCTTAAACTAAGTAAACCATTAAAAAAGCCCCACAAAACAAATTAAAAAGCAAGCAGCAACAGTAAAAAACACCTCAAAACACCAGAAAGTTATTTTTGAGGCAACACATATGGAAACAATACCAAGTTAAGCACTTGGACAACAGTGGTAGGTTAAAGTCTGTCTGTTAGCAGTGCTAGAACTCACAGATTTTGTGCAAGGGTAAAAGGAACTATTTTAGTTCTTCACTCTCCTTTTTCACTCTCCCTGAAATAATAGAAGCTTCAGCTCAAGAAGTTTTGAGCACAGGATGCATAGGTGTCCACAGTAAATGGTGGAATTTATCACTGCATGGCCCAAAGGGTTTGACACTTAATCTTCAGAGTCATGTTGGACCAATATGGAACCCATTTGGAGTGAAATCACAGAATGGGTCACCTTGATGCATGTTTTATGACCTTCTGCTGACACCAGTGGAATATGGAGCACCATATTACAGTGACTTTTATAGACCACAGATCTTTGCAGTGTGCATTTTTGGCAGTTTTCCTCTTCGTTATCTCAACATAGCTAACATCATCTGAGTGCTTTGTTGGATGGCATTACAAAACAAAATATATTTAAATAAGTAAAATGCATGATTATTTCTTTATTTGAATTTTCTCTGTAACCAAATCATAAAGATCCATAAACTTGTAATATTTAGAAGCGTAAGTTGTAAATACTAGAACATGTGGTGTTATGTGGTTGAATTTCTTAATTCTGATAATATAATCGGAGAATGTTAAATGCAAAGAAAAGTTTCTTGCCTTAGTTTCTTGCTAAATTGGTTGGGTAAAGCTTGCATGTCAGGAGTGAAAGTTAAGTAAAAAGTTTTGATAAGTTGTCATGTGTAGATTTCTTTGTGTCATTTACCTGTTAATTATTTCCATGCACACATGTGGCTGCTGTAGGAAAAGAAATATTTCAGGATTTTAGAAAAGCGACTGTTGCTGAGTTTGTCTTGGCATCTACCTAACTTTATGGAAATTTCTTCTGGTCTGCTGACACATGGAGTTGTTGCTTATAGACATTAAATGTTTTGGCAAGTGCTTTAAGTGAAACATAGACATTTGTTCACACAAATCATGTAAAAATCATACCTTGCATTGACTGATCAAAAAGTACCATGGAAAAAGATTTTTCCAAAAACTTACTCCTTTAAGACACATAGCAAAATTTTCCATTATAAAAAGTGAAGTTTGAACTCAAAATATGTAACAGACATTTACACTTTTGTATGAGGTCTTGTTGCTGAAATTAAGATAACAGTAATTACTTAATTTCTTAGGATAGAATTCAAAATAGTCTTCATTTTTTAAAATATTATCATCTCTAGGTTTTATCTCATTCTGTGCTTACTTATTGAAAAAGATCACTCATTTGACAATGGAACAGTGTTAATGTCACCTCAGAGATTTTGTTTAATTTTTCAAAGCATCTAGATGTTGAGTAATATTATCTTTTCTAAAGACTTAATTGAATGAAATGTGACTCTTGTGAAATGCATAACTTGCATACATTTCAGTAGGGTAAGAATTAGAATATTTTCCATTATTGTCTACTTTGGATGAAATGACAGCATGTTAGAGGTCAAGCTGATAAATTCCTCTTATTAAGGCTGCATAGTATTTTCTATCGTAGGGCTCTTTTATTAATTAAAATTACATGTAGTGTCCAAATGAAAATGTTCATAGTCATGCTGAACAGTGACTGATTTGTTTGTAGATCTTCAGATAAAATGCTTATTCTGTTTCTCTTAACAAAATAAAAGAGAGTTATTGGTTTTTTAGCTTTGTTGGTAGAAAGGACTTTTTTGTTGTATTTTGCTCTTTATGTATTTGATTGAGAAATCCTCATACTGCTCTGCTTTGGACAGCTAAATATTTTTCATCAGTCAGGCTCTTCTTGAGCCTCTTCAGCAGAGCCTGTTCAGCAGAGCAGAGCAACTTGATGAGAGAGGAAATTGAGTTCATGTCTTCACGACTTGGATTGGTGTCTAACCCACTCCACTGTCATCCTAGTCCACCTGTAGTTTCTCTTGATTATTCAGCTTAACCATCAAGAAGATTACAGAGCACTTGGTCAACACCAGGGGAAAGTGAGATAAAGCACAAAGTTCTGCCTTAATTCTAATCCGTAGAAAATCTGGAGTCTTTATTAGGGTAGTTCTTCAGCTGTTTTTCTTGCCACTTTTTCAACCAAGCTCTTCATGCAAGACACGCTGCTTCCTTAGTTTAGAATGTGTGGATAATCTCATTACCATTGTGAGTTTAATAATATAATTGTGTGAATGAAGAATTAAAAATTTTCGTAGTAAGACAATGTTCTCATCAATTCTGTTGTTTACAGGAGTGGACAGGAACAAGTGTATGCATACGGTCACATGAAGTTACCCTTTCTCTTACTATTTTGAGATTATTTTTGTAGATGAGCTGGGCATATTTCAGAAGAGGCACAGGAGGTGGTTGAGGACCTCTGGGAATCCAGAATACTAGAAGGATTCAGAGCAAAATCTTAGTACTTAGTATCATGTAAATAGGCAGCAGGTATATACCATGAATATCTGAGTTCATCTCTTTCTGTGACTGTGCATTACTACCATCTACAGGTAACCTTTCTTTCTCTACCTCCTTGTCTCTCATAAATAAGATGAGAATAATGAGCACTGAATTTGAGCACTGGATATTTGTTTATTATCTGATAATTCCTTAAAACTGCTGCAGTAGTTGTGAATTCATTTTTAACAGAGACCTCCTGTGAAGATCTTGCAGCTTTGTACATTTATCTACAGGATGCTCAGAGTTGCAGAAGGGAAAGTTGCTCACCAAATGAAGCATCTACTAATGGGGAGAATTTTCTGAGGTGATATGTATGTTTCCTTAATATATTTGCCGTACTGCCAGGAAAGACAGAACTAGACCTAAACATAGGTGTGTACAGTGGTAGTTTTAAAGGGAGTTAAAAAAATAGCTTGGCAGTGTCTGACACAGGATGGAGTTGGTGAGAGTTGTGAAGAACAGCAGCTGCTACTTCGGTTAGTTCCCAGTGAGAACTGATAGGTAAGCAGGGTAAGCATTGTGTGGTCCTAAAAAAAATGGGTCTTTTGCTTTGACAGAGGATCATTTGCCATTGCAGGGGTTTTTTTGCTTCTTGTTCAGTTATGATCGGTGAAATGAGAGAGCAGAGTGCATTCCACCATTTTTCCCATGTTTTGTGCACGTAGCACTTTTAAATGTTGATGGAGATTTTGTCTGTTGAAATTAAGTATTTGAGAACAGAAGAGCAGCTGTACTGCAGTTGAGGCAAAAGTCCATTTTATTTGTCCTGTGTCTGGTTTTGACTTACTGCAGATACCACAAGTGTGTAAGTGCAGGGCAATGACAGCATGCTGTGGTCTGTTCTGCCAGTTTCTGTTCATCTTAACGTTGCAGTTTTCCTGTGCCAGAAGTGATAACTGTTTTTAATGGGTCTTCATGAAATTTCTGCATAGATTTATTTTAAAACTTGATTAGATTTGCCATGCCTACATCTACAACATAATTGAGAAACTAAATGTAATTTTTAATGGATTGTGCAAATCTCCCCTTTTTTTTTTTGCTTCCCACACCTTCAATCTAACAGTTTTATTTAATACCTCTGAATTTCTGTTACTGTCAGCAGTTGTTTTCACTTTATTAATATTCATTACTTTAGGGATATTTTGCACTTTTCTTTCCTTTAAGCTAAGAAATCCTAATGTGCAGTTCTTCTTGTTGCCATTCTGTGCCTTAAAACTCTGCTGTTCTCCATGTAATTTCTGTGTTTTTTCCTATATTTGGGTGAGAAATGAGAGGACTGAACAGCAGTCAGTATTAAAAATACAAGAGCATTATGGACTTAAAAATAACAAAGTAATGCCATGGATGTGTCTCTTCTGTATTCTTTTCTGATAACTCCAGTATCACAGTATTTGCAGTTTGGGGTTTTGGGGCAGGGTTTTTGGCTTTTTAAGATGGTTTTTGAATACTGAATTGATACTTTATAAAACTGTTTATTGCAAGTCCAGTGCCTCCCTCCTAACCAGACAAATTCAGACAGGTTTTTTTTTGTGTACATTAAGTTTGTATTGTTTGACCCTACATGCAGCCATTTACGTGGATTAAATTTTACAGGTTGTTTTATTGTACTGGTAAAAGTATTCCTTATGATTCATTACTGCGATTGATATTCTTTCAGTTGTCTTTTGTTCTTTATACTTAAGTCCTTATCAACATTTAACTTTAAATCACTATTAATTCCCTTGTTAGATTTCTTACCAAGAGTGCTGAGCAGTAGTTTTTAATACAGGTGATTCTGGGATTCTCAGTGCAGAGAACTCTTTTCTTATTTATCCATGTGAAGACCTTCCCCTGTTAGGCTGTGATAACTCTAGTTTCCTTCAGAGCTTTCAGCTTCAAGGTGAGACATCTTGTTGAAATTATTTTTTTTAGTCAAAGATGACTTTTATATGGATCTTTATTCATCTACACTTAGAGACTCCTTGAAGAAGTCCACTAGATCAGGGAAGCCTTACTTTCCTCTGTGTAAACTGTTCTTACATTTTGTTTGTATATAAAATTTTTCAGGTTTGCCAATTCTAGGCTTTAGCTTTTCAGCCTGTACAGCTCCAACCAATTTGCTCTATGCTGGTGTTAGACTTTGTACTGGATACAAAAAGTTATGTTTTGCTTTGACATTATCCCTAAAAGGGCAGCTTCAACGCAGTAGCACTCTGCCTGCACAGGTTTGCAAGATTTAACTGTCTTGCATGACTAAGTTTGAGAAAAGTCTGAATTCTGGTAAGAATAAATTCATTGTTGTGGTTGTTTTGATTATGTGCTGGTTTTGACATCTGTGTAATTTTTTTCCTGTATCTCAGTTGTAGCTGTTTACACTTCTGTTTTAATTTGCTTATTGCAGTTTGAAGGAAAATGTTTCAATGGATCAAGCTCTTAGACCAAATACACATTTTCTGAAATTTTAAAAAGAAAGAAAAAAATTCTTTTTAAGATGAAGAGTATCGTGTTTAATGCAGTAGTAGTTATACAGATAAAAAATTCTTCCTTTCCTAGGGGTCTCAATCCCTGAAAATTTTCCTACTAATACTTTGTTTATGGCCATGAAACTTAGAACAATGTTATACTCTCTCTTGCTGTGTTTTACTAATGAAATGCAGAAGCTGATAAATGTTCAAGTCCTCACTTCGAGTCTACTTAATGCTAATTAAAAAGAATCATGATAAATGGAGGATTAGTTCTTATGCTAGATAGGGGATAGTCTTTAAAAGAAAAACCTTAGAAAAAGGTTGACTCCTTAGTAAATTGGTACATGCTGAAGTATCTTAGCCCATATGATACTGATTCTTTAAGTGTGTCGTTGAGATGCATATATCTTTCCATAAAGAACTATGGATTTACAGAATTAGCCAATAACTATTCTAGTATTTTGCTTTAAACTCTGGAAAATTGAGGGTGAAATCTGTATCTTAATATCTGCATGGTCAAATGCTGCAGATCTGGTTACAGCACTGGAGGTTTTGCTTTTTCCTTTTTACTGAAGGTGGGAGAGAAGATGGAGTTAATTTTTGTATGAGGTTTGTTCTAGAAAGTCTTGCTGTTGTGATGTGAAGAACTAAAATGTACACCTTGAATGATATTTTTAAAATCTTTATCAATGTAGTTGTTTGTGACTACTTTAGTAGGCTTCCTAGACTTCAAAATAATTTCAAGTCCCTGCATTTAAAAAATAATTTCTCAAGCTTATTCTTGGTGGACTTGGAATTAATAATTGAACAAGTTTGTACACTGCATTTTGCAGTTTTTTAGTATCTTGCAATAAGTCCTCTAAAAATGAGTTTGTGTTTTGAGATGTGAGGTTTATGGTAAAGAGGGCCTTTAACATCATGAAACATGAAATTGCCTGGTTTTCTTTTGTCAGCTGGCTGTAGGGCAGGTAATAAATTGGAAATTTGATATAAATGCTAGGTAAAGCTTCTGTGGAATTGGTGTGAGTCTAGCTTTACTTAACAAATAACTATTTTTGTATGCTAAAGTGGTTATTAGTGTTGGCAGTGGTTCTGTGCAGTAAAGCATTTTGTTTAATTTGTATGGCAATAAAGAAAAATCGATGTTATGAGTGTAAATTGTCGTTAGTTATGCTGCTGTTCTCAGGATGTTCAGAAAACTCAGTGAGCTCCAGCTCACAGAGCAGCACTTAAGCTGACACACAGTGAGCTCAGGGGCAATATAAAAGAGAACAAGAATTAGAAGTTTACAGCACCCAAACTGTGGTTCATGTTTTGTTTGTAATGCAGGCCTTTTTGTATATATTTTCTTAATGTACTGCCTACTGAAATTATTGAGTTTTAGTTTTATTTTAAAACTGATAGACTGTGATTAAAAGAAAAACTAGAAATAGGAATTCAGATAGGAGGGTAGTTTGTGAATATCATTAAAAGCAGTAGTAGTTTGTTTTTATGTCTTTATTTTTTCACCTGTCATATCAATCCTGTGAATCACAGATCTACTGAACAGCTCTGTGCATATCTTTTGGCTTTATGATTTTATTCATGTGATGGAAAAAGTTAGAATCTGCTTTTAAAAAAAACACTGCATCCTCACTGAATTCTTTCCAGTGCTTTTAAAAAGGCTTTCAGAAAATCTGTGCTACTAGACAACGTTTTGTTCTTCCTCAGGATGTCAGCACTGTTTTGAGTGGCTGAGACTCTCTTTTGTAAACTTGGAGTTCTCTGTAAATAAACTTATCTCCTAGCATTTCGAGGGTGAAGACAGTGCAGATTCCAAGCCCAGATGCTGCTGTATTTTTGGTGATGAGGAAGGTAGACAAAAAAAAAGGAAGTTTTAAAAGTTGTAAAAGTGTAATTTTGAAGAATTTTTTTGGGATTTGGTGCAGCAGGGAGATTCTGTCAAATGTAAACATAACTCATTAAATTCCTAAGTGCTACCACCAGAATATGTTAATTATGTCTAATGCTTTTGTCCTTGTTATTTGATTGCATTAGATTACATGCTTGCTATAGGTAAACATCAGCTTGTATTTGTGACTAGAAATAGTTGTAGCTTTTTATAAATTAATGTCTTGAGGCTCCTGTGATTTATGTTACTTGTGAGTGCTGTGGTTAAGAAATAAAGCAGCCATGGAAAAAAAATCTGTTTCCAGACTCTTTTGGAAGACTGACTTGGATGCAATTGAAGGAGTTGCATTAGAAACAGAGAAGAGAGTAACTTATGTAGACTGTTCCTGTTTGCCATTGCAAATTAAGTTTTCATATGCATTGATTGATTTTATATGTTTAATAGATTATTTTAGTTCTCAAGGGTTTACTTTAATCAGGCTCTTGATTTCTTTAAATTTTGAAAATAACTGAGTTGTTATTCCAAGAGCTACATTTAAAAAGCTACATTTATAAAGTCAATAGTCTGTTACCTGCAAAAACCCTTCTGTCTTCCTAGGCTGTAATTGCTTGATGCATTCCTTTGGCTCTGCACGTTGTTATCCCCACTTTTCCTCTTTCCAACTTTCAGGCTCAGTGGGCAGGTCACTGGGCTGTGTATAATGTCAGCTTTGGGTAGTGGTTAACACTGCCCTGGTGTTCCCACCATAGAAGGGGGTGACCTGCTTTACAAATGCTTTGAGAACTCCATAAAATGTGACGGCAAACAATGGTTTGGTTGAGGTTTTTTAGGTTGTTATCTTGTGGTTTTGTTTATTATAGCAGCATGGTAAGCATGTGGGATTTTTCTTTTTGAATTTAAAGAAAATAAGTTTAATTATGCTGTTATCTTTATTTTTAGAAAAACAAAAATAAAATAGAGAGTATGTTATTGTTACTGTGATAAATGTGTCAGCAGTTAAAATTTCCTGTTATGGCTTTTAGCCAGATGTCTCTCAGTAAAAGTAGAATAATGTATGTAACTTCACAGGTTGCAGTTTGACAAAGAAGCAGTGGAAACTCCTTGTGTTCTAATTTGGCCCCTGATTAGTCTTCTCTCTGCCTGTGTCTTACATTTAATCAGAAGGGTGAAATTTTTTTTTCCTCACTTGAGATGTTTTCACTGAATTTCCATTGAATATGTGTTTGTGAGGGAGATAAAGGGGATGAATTAAAAGGAAATGAATTAAATGTCAAAAGCATTTCTAGCTTTTCTGTTTTGGTGCTTGAACTAATGTACCACTCTCTTGTTTTAGAAGCAAATTGTTCAAATGGATGAAAGGATAAAAAAATTATAAAGGAGAGTAGTTATGTTTAAAATGCTGTAAATATACAAGAACTGTTGCAGGGTATATGTGACTGTGAACTTAGTGTACATCATTAAGAAATTGATTTCAGAGCTATCTGAAATTCAAAGATTAAAATTGTTTAATATTTTGGTGAAGAGTTGTCCTGTCAAGGCTTCTGAAAGGTGATACCCAACTATATAAACTCTTTATAAGATATGAAATAGAATGAGAGCTATGAAGGGGATAAACAGTGGGACTTAATTACCAGAGAAGTGCTCTTTATATTTTTTCTGTCATTAATTTTATCTCATGGAGAAATGACATACAAGAGGGTGTGTGTACATGGACACCAGACCGTGTGTTGTCTCACATCTGACCACAGTGGTTGTGGTCACCCAAGAGCCCAGGGATTAGAGGCAAGGAAGGAGGCTGATGGCATTCCTTTTTTGAGTTATGTTATGCTGGAATTGTATTTTTCTTCTATTCTGTCAGATTTCTGATCTGATGACTTTCAGGCTGGCTGAGGTGTGCTGTTTGCTCCCAGCTGGGAAGATTGCTTTGTTTTGGATCACACCTTAAGTGTTTGTTGATATTCAGTTGGTTTGAGCATGGTGCTGGTAGCATCAAGGTCACGGGTTAGATCTCTGTACGGACCATTCTTGCAGGAGTTGGACTCAATGAGATCCTTGTGGGTCCTGAAAACTGTAACCAGCATCATTCAGAAGCTGGAATATTGAATTGAAGTACAGAATAATCAGATATTACAATCCTCTATATCTTTCCTCCTTCTGGTCTCTGACAACTTTTAGGGGCTTTAAAATTTAAATACATTATAATTCTTATAACTAATTTTTATATTGTTTAAGCTGAAATACATTTTCTACCCACATATCAAAGTACTGCTCAGTTTGTGGCATTGAAATAGCGATTTTGTATTCCCTTTACATTGCAGAGCCTACTTTGTGCTCCAAGAATGATGAGAGACTTGTTTAGGAAATTGGTGCATATTTAGCATTAGTTAAAGGTGCTATTCAGCACTTCAGCAAGAATGTTTTATAATGGCTGAAAGCCATACTTCCACAGAGACAACCAAGATGCATCTGTGGGATTCTCTAGGACTCAGTCACCATTTCTCCTCTACAGTCATGGATCTTGTGAATGACAAGGTGGGGGTTGTTGGAATGGCTGAAGATTAGCATCCCCTGCTGTTTTGTAATTATCAGAATCTGGACAGTCATTTATTTGAATGAAATAATGCATACAGTTTGTGCCTCCAAAGAAAAGCATACATAATGTGATTGTAAGAAGAGGTTTTCAGTCTCTCAGTGGGATGTGGGATATGTTTATAAACTTCAACCTAGCAGTGTCTCTGCAGTGGAATTCCACTGGTATTGAGATAATAATTTGCACAGTCAAATTGCTTTCCTTACAAAAACCCAGGGAATTATGAGGCCTAATCCTTTATTAATGTCAACCCATAGGCAGCAAGAAAGCGTAAGATTGCCATTCGAAAAGCCCAGGGGAAAAATCTCGAGGCCATCCGAGAGCTGAATGAGTATCTGGAACAGTGAGTGTCTTACAAGAACACGGGTTGTGTTTTGCTATTCTGATAAATCTTTTTAATTAAAGTGGAATTTGCATTTAATTTACGCTTTTGCTTCAGTGCTAGTCGTTTACAGAATCCCCTGCACATTCTTTCTTTTTTTCCTCTTTCCCTCTCTTGTATTCTCTATACAGATTTGTTGGTGACCAAGAAGCTTGGCATGAACTTGCAGAACTTTACATCAATGAACATGAGTAAGTTGTTTGCTAAGTCCGCATAAAAAATGTTAATTTGAAACCCACTCTGTGTAAGTCAAAAACCTCAGTGATTTTTTTTTAAGGACTAGTGTTACAAAGTATGCTGTCTCATTTCCAATATACTAGGCTTCAACTGGAAATAATTACCAAGGTTATTTGGCTACCAAATACTTTAGGAAGGCATTTGTTTTTCAAACAGAGAGAGTTTACTTAATTAGCTGTATGTTTCAGTAATTTTTAACAATCTGATGTTTAAAAAAAGTGGTTTGAATGCAGCAGAGAACAGCACTTATTTCCCATCATTTTTTGTTACAGTTATGTATTTTACTTGTTAGAGATGTTAAATTCTTTACTTCTAAATTCAATTGATCACAGCAACCGATATTCGAATTTTCTTTTAGCCTACCTCTCCCAGAACTTTTAGTAACCTTTAAAAAAAACCCACAAAGGAAAACATGGATCCAGAGCTGGAGGTATCTGGTTGCCTGGGTACAAAGCCCAATGCGATCAAGAATGCTGAATGTTGTAGTACCTTGCTTATTGGATATTTAATGTTTTTGTTAGCTTTTTTTATTGCTGTAGTGACAGGAGGAAATCCCAGTGTGAGAGGATTAGCTCCAAAGCCTTAGTGCAAGTTTTCTAATATCACAGCATTAATTCAAACCTCCACCAAAAGGCTTTTTTTTCCCTTTTTCTTTGGTTCTTCAGCCCAGCCTGAATTATATCACATTGTTTCCTTCTTTCCTTTCCAGAGGGTGGTAAAAGAATCGAATTGTCAAGGAAGAAATAGCCATTCTCACTGTGGGGAAAAAATTGTTCCCCAGTCACCTCTCCTTGCACCCCATTCTCAAAGAAAATAATGATTAAACTCTTTTAAATGATGACTTCAGGAATAAACTAGAATTTTGATACCCAGACTTCCATTTGTTTGGGGAAATCTACCAGCCACTTTTCCAAGAAAATAGCTACTATAAAAAAAAAATTGGCTGGAAAGATACTTAAGCTTGTCAAATCTGTCAGTACAAAAGTGAATGATAGAGTGGTTCAAACATACGTATTCCATTATTGGTTTGGGTTTTTTTGCTATAATCTTTATTATGAAATTGTGCAATAAAAGCCAAGAAAGAAATTGCTTTTGCTTGTATTTCTTTTGGTCTGTAATTTCAATAAAAAGCAGTATGTAGAACTTCAGTTAATGGAAAGAATTCACTGTCCCCACTGTACTTCCATAAGCATCATTATTATTCTTTTGATAATGGGGAAAAATTGGGCTCTTGGCTAAAAGCAACTAAAAGTTAAGTTTTAAAAAATAAGGTAATTCATCAACTTCTATATTTTATCAGGGTCACAAGTCACAGGGCTTTAAAATCACCATGCTCTCATTTTTGCTCATAAACGCATGTAGATGTACAAGGTTTACACAGTCCTCAGTTCTACCCCGTTCTGCAATGAGGAATCTGGCTTCTGCTTTTGGAGAATGAGGTGGCTGCGCTTTTATCTCCAGATTAGTAAATGATATAGATACATAACTATCATGACATGCACTGGAGAAAACCACAATGTATTTATTTTGGGATACAAGATTTTGCAGATAGTATGGTTTAATATAGTCTCATAATTGCTGAATTGCTTTTACTGCAATAATAAATATCTGCCCACACTGTCATTATAAACCTTGTATCTCTGAATTTTGGAATCCTATCACATAAACTCTACAATAGTGCTATCATGTATCTCTAGATGATGCAAATTCTGCAGACAGTTCTATTATTTGAAAGATTACAAAGCTAAGATTCTTCTTAATAAACCTGCATTTTGAGCTTGACTTCTTAATTCTTTCTGAAAGCTTTCACTAAAAAACTCAAGGACTAGCCTTTTCAAATGATAAGGATTTGTCCATTTGGAGAGGTCTGGTGCTATTTTGGTATGTAGATTTGAACTGTTTGAATTTTAGAACTGTTCTTAGTATGTTTGGGGTTTTTTTTCTCAGTTCTGTGGTTGACTTGGCAGGTAAAGTTAATTCACAGTGTAAATGCTGTGATCAGTAGCTATGTTTATGAATCCTCAGGTAGCTGAATTTTCTTAGGAAAAAAAAGGAATTATTTTGTAGTCTCAGTTCAGTGTCTAACAGTTCCTAATACCTGTTTCTACTCATCACTCCTGCTGCTAAGAAATGGCACTTATTAATAAGAGATTAGTATATTAAATGCTTCTCGTGAGCAGTTCCATTTATATCTAGACCATTAGATTTTGTGTATTTTTCCCCTGTCTATGATGTAAAAATAGTAACTTGGTTCTAAACATAATTTTAAAATGAAACATTTTTATTACGAGTGAATAATGTGATTTTATGAGAGGAAAAGGAAAACTTGTATTTTGCTGTAAAAAACCTGAAGCAAAGAGCTGTGTACTCGTGTTTCATTTTATCACTGTTTTTTGTATTCCTCAGCTATGCAAAGGCAGCCTTCTGCTTAGAGGAGCTTATGATGACTAATCCACACAACCACTTATATTGTCAGCAATATGCTGAAGTAGGTATTTCAGAAAAATCAATTATGTTTGATTACATTTTCTGTTTTTATGTTACAGAAGTGGTGAAAATGGTTTCTTAATTTTACCCTAGGAGATTTAAAAGAGTTCACAGAGAATGCTAACATCTCATAGAACTGAACATCTTCTGAAAACTGTGTTTTCTTACTCCGTGACTCAGTCACAGTGTGACTAAGCTAAATATGAGAGTTAGGGCAGGAATTATTGAAGATAAATGCTAATTTTAAATTAACTCTTCTTGTTGAAGTTTTTATGAACTTTTCAAATTAAGTACATGAGAAGTTAAACTTTTCTACAACAATGCTGCCTAGGAGGTAATGATAAATTGCCTGTTACTGTGGGCTCAGATCTTGGAGTCCACATACTAAATTCTGCCTGAAGGAGCCCTGGTGGAAGAGAGGTAAAAACTAGAAGGTAAAGTTAGAAGTTTTAGCTCAAGGTTTTAGCCATTTGAATTAGTTTTTTTTTTCCACCCAGATTTTTTCCCCCCCAATTATACTGTTAACTGTCTAGAATGGGTTTGATTTGTTTAGTTAACATGGATAAAATTGGGTTGACATTAAAACTTGAAAGCCTAAGTAGCCTTCTCGTAGAAAGACTTTGAAGCATATCTTCCAGTATTTATCCTTCTTTTTGTTGATCTAATATCTGGAAAAATGAATAGAAAAACAGTGGAGTAATCCTCTAAACTTTGTGTGCTATTTTGAATACATAATGAAAGTCATTGTGTTGTTTTGGGAACTGTTTTCATGCGTGCTGTGGGAACATAGTGTCAGTATGGATTTCTAGTAGTCAGAATTTAGATTTAAAGTCTGTGCTACTTTTCATAAGAGACAATCCCAAGGTTTTAAGTATTTATGGGTGAATAACAATCAGTTTTTAATCTTGCAGCAATGAATTAATTAAATTCATGCTGGGTTTTTTTCTCCTATAGTTAAATATTTTTAACTGTATATATTGCAAAGAACTTGGATTTCTCCCTGGCCAGTATTTGGCCTTTAATAGGACTCACCTGATTTGAAATGTCATGTGAAACAAACTTGGAGTGAATTTTTGTAATATCATTGCTTCAGAGTGAATGCCTGAGGTATGAATGACATGCAAGTTTCAGGAGTTTACCATTTTTACAGGTTAAATACACTCAGGGGGGGCTTGAAAACCTTGAGCTGTCAAGAAAGTATTTTGCACAAGCACTGAAGCTTAACAACAGAAATATGAGAGCTCTATTTGGACTTTACATGGTAAGCATGATTATATATTTTCCATGTTATCATTTTGAATATGTTTATGCATATATATTATCCTTTGCCTTCTGCTGTTTGTTTTTCCCCCTGATTTTTAATAGCTCAGATTATTAACACTGTTTTAAAATACAGAGTATTTTACATACATTTGGAGCATGGATAATTTCGTGGTAGTAACTACTCCTTACTGAAGTGCTCTTAACCTTTAAGTCTTGCCTGTATTTTCAAAAGAATTATAGTTATTGGCACAGGAAAGTAACTTCTTGAAAAAGGATTTAAAGACATGCATCCTCTCTAGAAGATGATAAATTGCTGTAAAACACCAGCACAGTAGCACTGATTGCATAGTGGATTTATTTATATGAGTAAAAAACTCTCCTTGGTTCTTAAGTAATATTTTTTATTCTTTCAGGTGAGGGGGGCATGTTTTATGTAGAGTCTTATCTGCTTTTACAGTGTGTTTTCTGATGCTGCAGGGGAAAATGTCGTACAAGTTATGTATTTTATATTGTCTCTGGTGAAAAATTGAATGTGGAAAACTAATTCATAACTTTCACTTTAGGATAAGCAAATTGGATTAGCTGATCATGTCCAGGTTTGGTTCTTAACTAAGTATAGAACTGAACTGAAGTCTAATGTAGCTTTAAATAGAACAAACAATAGTTTATAAAAGTCTAGCTAATTCTTATCTGGATGCTGTTTGCCAGTAACTTGTAAAATTTTTTTTTGTCTTTTTCCACTATCACTGTGCATGGGGCTTGGATTGTAAGGATGCTGAATGTTCTCAGCTTATTTCATACACATAAATTTTATAATTACACTGGGTTTTGTTTTTATTTTATCTATTCCTAGTCTGCGAGTCATATTGCTTCCAATCCAAAAGCAAGTGCAAAAATGAAAAAAGATAATATGAAATATGCCAGCTGGGCAGCAAACCAAATAAACAGAGCATACCAGGTTAGTACTTCATTGCTTTATGATACTCTAAACATGCTCTATAGTTCTTTTCTGCAGTTTTATCAGCTGCTGTTCAAGAGGGTGAATATGACGTGTAAATCAGCATAATCTGCTTGGATTTTTTTATGTTCTGTTTCTGTCTGATTTCCTGGAAATCTTAATTAATAAAAGGTTGATATTTTACAGTTACTAATTACTATAATTTACTTAATAGCTTTAAACAGATTTTTCCTACTATCATTAACTGAATGGACATTAGTGTAATATTGACCTTCAAGACTTAGTTCTACAGCTATTTTGGTAAAACTTGGTATGTCTTAATTCTTAGAGTGACTTTGTTATCCACTTCTATTTCATTAGAAAACAAATGAAAATTCTAGAATTTTTACTTTCCTTGAGCTTACTCTAACCTTTCAAAATCATATTTAACTGCCTTAGTATTTGTGGCTGAAGTTGGTTTTGTGTAGTTTGGTAGAAAAATGCTCATTGAGTTGTGAAAACTCAATAATCAAAGCTTGCTGAAGTCATTCAGAGTATTTTCAACTTTTTGAAGAGTTATGTGTAAACTTTTATATTTCCTATTGGATTATAAACCTCTATTTCTTTCTATAATTATGAATGAAAACATGTTTTAGCTCATAGGCTCTGCTGTCTGTGTATCCCAAATATATGTATTTGACTCCCTTACAGCTATTCTTAATTATCTGCCAATCAAAGTTTATATAAAAGTAATCCTGGACATCAACATCATACTGTCCAGTTCTCCCCACAACTTTTTTGTTGAGCAAAAGTATTGATATTAAATGCAAAGACTTCATGTACACATAACACTTCTTTCTCCCTGCAATATTTCAGTATTGGAACCCAATATTTAATTTTTTCTTCTTGTTACTATTTCACAGTTAATACTACCAAATGGCCTTTTTACAAGCACCATCTATTATGGAATTAAATTAGATTTTCCTTTTACAGCCAGTGCAGTTTTCTTAATACCTAACTGCATTTCAGTTTCTTGCCAAGCGTGCAGCTTCTTGTGGCTGATGTGTTTTTGATATATTCCAACTTAAAGGTATTTTCCACTTCTCCTAATTGGCCCTGTAGCTTCTGACTGTACAGTGAAGAGCATTGTATCCCTGGGGATATAATGAAGCATTTTATACTTCTGTGCCTAAAGTTTATTTCTCTTCTGCTCTTTAAATCACTCTGCTTTTCATTAATAAACCATTTACCTGCTCATGATTGTAAGATGTGTATGAATTAACTACTTTGTCTGATGTTTCATAAATAACTGGAGCTTCTTTTGGCTTGAAGTATGCCTGACATTCCTGTAAGCACAGCACAGATGGAAAACTCAAGTGTTGCAGGATTAAAACCAAACAAAAAAAAAAAAAAACAAAAAAAAAAAAAAAAAAAAAAAAAACAAGAACAAAAAACTCCACAAAAACAACAACAACAAAACAACCCAAAGAAACAAAAACCCCCCTAACACAAATCCAATAAAACAACCAAACACAAAAAAAGTTATACACCATGGATTCATAATTGACAGAACAAAAAAGGTTTTCAAAGATGTGTAAATTCTTAGTGAAAACCAGTATTCCACGTTTTACATCTTAGTAAAATTAACTGCTTAGATTAGAGTGGATTTGCACATGGTGTCAGTGAATATTGTGACTGGAGTTCAAAGTACTTGTAGACAGTTGTTAGCACTTCTGGGAAACAGTCCCATTCAGGGTGCATCAGGGTGGAAATTTAAAACCAGTGCTGCTGTGGAATGGCCTAGAAGACCTGGAAATAGGCTTCTCCTGGTTTTAAATATAATGAATGTTTAATTATGACAGTTTCTAGTTAATTAATTCACATCCAGATAAGCACACCTGTTTGGTTTTCTTTTCATTTTCTGTCTTCATGACTTTCTGTTAATCGTCATAATGTCTCTAATAAAAGATGAATTTTATTGGGAGTGGTGCAGTGTTGGGGGCATTTTTAAGTGCAGGAGGTTTAGGGGTTTTGGGTGGGGTTGTTGGTCTGGTTGGTTTTTTTTGTTTTTTTGGTTTGTTTTTTTTTTTTTCCTTTTAGTTTGAATTTTTTATTACTGTTCCTGTGGAGTTCTTGTAGATCCTACCTTAAGCATTTTTGGTTGATGCTTACCAGAATAGGCCACGTTAACACAAATAACATATATACATATATAGATATATACATACATACATACATATAGCCTATATTAAACCTATTGGTTTAGCTGCTCTTATTAGCTGTTTGGGATATAAAGTGAAGAACACTGTGTGTGATTAGAATCTTAGGGGAAATTCAGCTCTTGAGAAAATGAAAGTGCTGAAGCTCAAGCCAGGATCTGGCAAATAAAAGGGTGAATATGACTACCCCCATTCCTTTTCCCAGAAGAACCACAAGAAGCTCTAGTGGGCACAGCTGGGCAGGACATGCCCAGCTCAACCCTCCTGACCTTGTTGCAGCGCTGCAGAAGCGTTTGGCTGCTGCAGTCTCTGTGTCAGAGGCTCAGAGCACCCAGCAGCTGCAGCCAGTGCTGTTAGGTGATGCAGCAGGTGGCAGCTCCCCTATGAGCTGAGCAGTTAGAAATTGTCACCATTTGGACCTGAGGATGAAACCTTGGTCACTTGTGCCAGGGGAAGCCCTTACAGTGTTCCTGCCTTAGTGGGAGGGTATGTCTAGACAGGTTTTAAGCTGGATATTTATATGATCTCTATAAATTCTCCCCACTTTCCATGCATTATCCACTTGTAAAGTGCAGTAAGAGCCTTAAAAGCTTGTTTGACATTGATTTGTTTTATTGGTTGGACATTCTCATACTGCCATGTTCTAAAGAGCAAGATGAATTTAGACATCCTGATTTGGATATATACAACTTATATGAATTTGTGACTTTAAATTCCAAGTTTTTAATGCAAAATTCACTTTTGCGCAATTGTCTTGCAGTGAGATTTTTCCCCATTTCCAGTTTGAGTTTGAACTTGAATTACCAGCAGTTTGCTCGGTAATTTTGGAAAACTGCCTTTATTTTTTCAAATGACTGGCTGTAGTTACTTTTCAATTATTTAATTATTTTAAAATTTATTTTATATCAAATTTACTTGAAATATTTTTACTGGTCCCCTTCTTTCAATTTATTCTGTCATTCAAGCAGTGTGCTTTGGCACTTGATTTTTGCTTTTCCTGTGCATTTCTCTATGAAATCAGAGGAACTTCTTAGTTTATTGTCATTTAAAGAAAGCAGTGTTTGAGTATAGAAAGAAAAACTTATTTCACCAGTGTTAGTTAGACTGTGCAGCACTGTCTTTACAGGAAAACATGGTGATAAAGAATAGTTTAAAAAATGATGAAATGCACAGGTATTTGACACTCCAGCTAGTTAATATACTTATTTTGATGTTAAATATGTAACCATCCGTGCTGATTAGTACTTCTCGTCTGTGTCTAATCTAGGAGAAATGTAAACTTCTTCAGGAAAACAGAAAAGTTTTGTAGCTAGGCTGCTGCACAGAGCTGGAATTCCTGGCTGCTAACACATCCTCTGGAAAAAAAAAAAAAGTCATGCTCCATGCTCCTTAAATTTAATTGACTGGGGGTAAAAAAGACTCAAATAAAATTTAATCTTTTATTTCAGAAGTTAGTGAAGTACTCCTTATTCAAAGAATTAGTTTTAAGTTTATTATAAGTTTACTTCTGCCTTATGACTGGGAAATGGGATCATTCCATATGTGCAGACCATGAGAAGTTCTGTCTGTTCTAACTGAAGACATGAGTCACAGTTACTTTAACACAAACAAAATAAGGCTACCTGGTGCTCTTCAATTAGCTAATTGGTTTAGCATGTCCTCTGGTAGAAGCATTTCAGCAGAGGCAGGCAAGTTTGATTAATGCTCACAAAAATCTTTAATGTGATCCTACTCATAGTAATTTTCCAGATACATGCTCTTTGGGTACATTGCTAAACTCTTCTGTGTTAGCAATCTACATGTTATTTATGGCTGGAGAGAGGTGATTTTGTTACTAACCATTGGGGAAACAGAAAATTAAGTCATGATTTAAGAAATGGATTCCAGCTCAATCAGTCAAATTGCTGTGTAATGGCTGAATAGACAAAATAATTGTTCGTCAGGGCAAATTTGAAGTGATTACATTTCCAAGTGTGCTTCTGGTTGTTATGACGTAGAGTTTGGTTTTATTTGTTCAGTTTAAACTACATGTCAGTACCATGAAGGCAACCACTCTTGAAATTAGCAAGTAGCATTTTTTTAAACTAATGTCATATGTCAATTTTTGCTTCCAGTGTCCATGATGAGAATAAGTAAAATTTTTCTTATTTTGAAGCTTTTCTGTGCGTGCTTTCTGTGTCTTGCCAAGTGTGCTTTTTGACCACAGTATATTTAGGCTTCTGTGCTTTTTATTGAAATTTCTGAATGCTTTGAGTTTGAAACAATTTTTGACTTGAAACTTTTGACTTGTGTTTTTTAAGCACACTTGTTTTTGTGAAGAGATTTGGAATTTCCAAGTGTCTGTTTAATGTGAGCAGATTTTATTCAATCAGATATAAGCAAAAGTTGCTGTTTTCACCTTGGAGTATATTAAGAAATATTGGATTTTCCTCTGAAGTTGACTATTACATGTCACTTTGGAAACTGCACAACCTGAAGAATGGGTTTATGTATACTACTAGAATCAAAACCTGGTACACCAGTTCATCACCTGGAAATACAAAACATGAAAATACAGTGTTTTCAGTACATCTCTAAGCTGTAAAGTGTTGTCACAGTAACAAAATTTCTCCTAACTGTCTGATTTGAAATAGCTTATTATTTACTGTGCCAAAACTATTTTTTAAAAAACTCACTGCTGATTGGGAATTGCAATGCTAGATTGTAGCCTAGGGGTCAAAAGCAGGTTAACAGGTCCTGCAGCTTGTTGCTGGTGTGATATTACCTGAGTTTGATGACTTAATCTTTCTTAACAGGTCATGAAGAGTTTGCTAAATTAAGTTAATTACAAGAGAGAAGGGACACATTATAAATCAAGGACTAACTATGCGAGACACCAGTGGTATTTGAAATAAAAAACTTCAAATTGAAAATTTATTGAGTGTTTAGATGTTAACATTTAAGTAGGGAATAGGCTGTTTTACTAGAAGCAAGTTTTAGTTACTGTTTCTGTAATTTCTTTACCACCCCTCCCAACCTGAAATGCAAAACTTTTTAGTGCAGGTGTATTAAAAATGTTTAGGAGTTTCATTGGACTAAAGACCAACCTAGTAAATGAATCCCCTCTCTCAGATATGGCTTCTGAGCGATGGCAATTGTCAGTATCATTAGAAAAACCCTTTTGAGTTTAACATAGGGTGGTCAACATTTCCTATGCTTCTACCCCTTCCGATCTAAAGCCATTAGTACTATTTATTAAGCTGTGTCTTTCCTTCTTACCAACACAGACTTTATTTCAAATGTTCTCTGAAATTGGTGTTTTAGTAGTAGGCTACAATCAAGTACAGTGGCATCCCACATGGTTAATTGAACCATAAAATATAATTATATGTTGTCTGGATTATTTTATAGTAAATTTTGATTAGTAGAATTTTTTCTGTCTTGCTTTAACAGAAAGTATTTTTTCTTTATTTCATAGAAGAAGGTGATATAGCTTGTATTCTGGTAAAAATTCTGAGGTTTAGTTTCGTGCTTTTAAGTTCCTAGTAAGTAGAGTTAATTACTGGTATTTGGTGTGTAGAACTGTTATTTTCATGGCATTTAGACATAGAATTTCAGATATATGACACATAATAATCCTTTCTTTCCTGTTTTAGTTCGCAGGTCGCAGTAAGAAAGAAACTAAATACTCTTTGAAGGCAGTGGAAGACATGTTGGAGACCCTGCAAATCACTCAGTCTTAGCCTGGCACAGAGATCTAATATAAAATTTTCCAATACCACACTCAACCTGTAATGACCTGTGGGTTATGTTACTCTAGTGCTGTTAAAAGTTAATTTTGTATTGATTATGTGCTATATAAAATAACATTTTATGAAAAGTAAAATGCCTATTTATTGCTGCTATAAGAAATGTGATGAATACCCACTGAAGTGAATAACTTATCCACATAAACAACACAAAGAAATGACATGCTGCACATCAGTCTCCTCAGATTTTTGTATGTACAGTACCTGCTTCTAAGCCATAATTTGTAGAAATAAACTTGTTAAATGATTAAAAAAGTACAATGACTTAAACCTTTATATATGTAGATTAATAACATATGCTAAATATTTTTCTTATTTGCATATTTAAGAGTAAAAACATGCTACAGAGCTACACTTTCTGGAAGGTACATCAAGGAGTGATTATGAGTTCACTTTATTAGAGAATAAAGTTTGTTAAGGGTTTTCTTAATGAGTTGGTATCTAGTACTGTAGAAATGGAGAAAACTTACTAGTGGACTTTGCTTCAGAGGTGCTGCTTTACTGGCTTAAGGGCAAATGCTTCCATGTCCACATAATTCTACGATCAGTGTATGCATATTCCCTTTTTTTTTTTTTTTTTTTTTTTTTTTTTTTTTTTTTTACTTCTCTGTGTGCTTTCTTGTATGTGTGTTCCACATGATGAATTTCAGCTGGGGCTCTGTGCTGGTCTCTCCTGTTCTGTGTCCCTGGTATGGACACCCTTTTGCTGGGCTGCTTTGGCTTCTCCACATGGAGCAAGGGGTGCTGCATGGAAAGGGTGGCACGAGAGCTTGTTCAGCTGCCTTGCACTTATTGAGGGATAGTGGTTGTTACTTCATTAGCGTGAAGCTTCTAGCACACTGTAAAACTCTTCTGTTTGTCTTCAGGCACTTGTTTATTTACTCAGATAATTAGTCAAACACCCTAATTCAAGCATTTTGCACCTTTGATCATTCTGGATGTTGTTCAGATGTGCACTGTGGCAATTCAGTTGCACAGCTATCATTTCATTTACTACAGCTTCAGTAAGATTGCATAACAGCAGCAATATACCCTTGGCAAATTCTAATACCAGTATTGCAATGTTGTTCTCATGGCTGTTAAAACCATCCAAGATGATTAGACTTTGAGATTTTATACTGCCTAATCTATATAGATGGATAGGTTAAAGGCTATGTATTAAAATGTCTTTACTATGATCCTGGACTTCAGGTAATAAAACACAGCTGAGTTCCTTCTTATAAACAAACCAGCAACAAAAACTTCCTTCAAAGCTTGAAAATTCGTATAACTGAGCTGTTTTTGCATGAGACTGGGCCTTCGAGAAGCATGCAGGATCTGGCTCTTATCCATGAAGTAGGTTGGAGTATGACAGAATTGATGAGATTTCATGCCGTGAGAATTAATTGTATGTGGAATCATAAAATAGTTTAATTCACTGCTGTTCAAATAGAAAACTGCAAATATTGCATAGTGTTACAGTAAATTATCCAATTCTAACTTGAGGAAATAATGCACATCCCTTTATAACAATTCAGAAACTGGCCTCAGAACAGTATGTGTGGCTAGATTATCTGTGCTTTGGGTGGAAAACATCATAGTTGAAACATATCATAGTTGGTCCTGTGTATTTCTGTTGTAACTTTGGCTGTATGAGTGTGCCATCTAGAGTTTTAGGCCCTCATTAGTATTTCTTTCTGTTGTGCCTACATATCAGGTAACTTGGTTGCATTTTAAAATTAAAAATGGTGGGAAGTTGTACTAAAAGTTAAAATTACTTAGTGCATAACATTTTACTCTAAGGTGTTAAAAATCAGCAGTGCAGTATTTTTGTGTAGCAGGCATCTCCTGCTGAAATATGCTGTGTATATCAAGCTTTGTTCAGAGGCAGCTTTTAATATAGCAATGCCAGACTTCGGTATTTAGTTTATCAGTTTATCTGTAAGGAAATTTGTTCTGTTTCTTGTTTTCAGTTATTTGATGACAATTTTCATGTCATTTGGCTGCTCAGCACCTTCTCATTTTCATTGCTGTTTAGCATCTCTTTGAAATTACTGTTTAGCACTCTGATTTGTGCTTGTATTTCAGCAAAATTTCCACATAGTAGAGCTTACAAGTCAGCCTTGCAAATATTTCTGACAAATTTGTGTTTACTTGAAAGGTTAAATAAATTCCCCTATGAAAATGCATAGGCAGTCTCCGACAGAAGTTTTTAATTGCAGCAATGGAAATTTAGAGTATTTTGAGAATTGAGAGTATTTCCATATTCAAATTTAAAAATAAAGTTTAAAAATCCTCTGCAGCGGAAGTAACTGCTTGAAATGCCCTGCACTCTCATCAAGAAAGAGTTTGCTGAGAAGAGAAGCTGTCATATAATATGATCTTTGTAAAAGTAATTTTCCAGTTCTAGTAAATTATTTTGTAATGTTAAGGATGCTGTGTTGCATTAAAGAATAGGTTTTCAGAGAATGGGTTACTTAATTAACAAATGAAGTTCATTATGTTCTGTATTGTGCTCTGACAGTGACAAATGCTACACAAAAATATTATCAAGGATTCAGTTCCTCTTTCCAAAATAAAAGGCCGTGTTTTCATATTGGTTCAGTTGAGAGCAAAAGCTTGGGACCTTTGCAATGTCAGTGTGTGTAGAAATGACTGTGTCTTTTTTTTCTCAACCATGCTTTGGTAATGGGCTTGACAGGGAGAGCTCAGTGTTACCTGATGAGATAAAAGTCATTGAAGAGCCATCAAAACCTCAGTTCTGCCTTTGTGGTACAACTTATTGGTGACTTCTTCAAAACCTTTTGTCCAAATGTTATACAATTCATATTATGTAGCTGAAAAAGCACATCTTGTTTAGAATATATCCCTAAATCTCTTCAGTTCAGTGCCCAGAATATCTTGCAGTTGCTATTGGAAACTCTGTTATTAGTCAACGGAGCACTTCCTCTTGGCAGGGCTGTATTTGTAATGGCATCCATGTTTGCTAGTCACTGCATTTACAGTGGAACTTGTATTTCAGCCAGCTTTAGAAGGGAGGGGGAAAGGAAAGCAAATTAAACTTGACTTACTGGCATGAATTTGTTAGCTTCTTGTTACTTGCACTCTCATCTTCCAAGAACATCAACTGTAGCTGCAGTCAGGTTTGCAATAAGAATTCTTGTAATTTAAGAGCTTCTATATATTCAGCTCTAAACTCATAACTCCATTATAATCTAAACCATAGAGGTTCCAGTGAAACAGTGCTGTGTGATGTGCACCCCCCATGTGCAGGAAAGGACTACACCCTCCCTGCTTCAGGTTGGTGTCAGAGTAGAGGAGCATTAGTAGGGTTTTTAACTATGGTTTTGTCTAGAAAATTATTGCGGCTTAGTATTTCTCAAAATACTGCTTAGTACTTGTTGAGTGTATGAATAGGATGTTAAGACTATTGCTTAACTACAGCAAGTAGCCTACTGTACTACTGTATACTAGTACAACAGACTACTTGAGACTACCCAGACACTAGTTACCAGGATAAATGGGTCATTAATCTGCCTCTTAAAATATACTGAAAAAACCCTCCAAACAACAGAACCCAACCCCTCCCCCCAAAAAAACACACACAAAAGAACCCCTAAACCCCCACCAAAACAACAAAAACCCAACCAACCAACCAAAAAAAACCAGAAACAAAAACAAAACAAACAAACTCCCCCACTCCCTGCTACACACACACACACACAATAAAAAATCAACCCCCCTAACATCTGCTGGATGTGAAATGAAAAACCTTTATCAGTGCACTTCAGAGATGAATTTATTTTGCCCTGTGCTGAGGAGGTCCCCTGTACAAAGGACTGTAATCCTCTCAATGCCTATCAGAAAGGAAAAAAGGCTGGAGAAGCACACAGGCCTGCCCAGCCCAGTGCCATAGTAGGGTTTCCACCAGCGTGTTCCAAAGAACATGCCATTCATCTGCACTTGGGATCCCAGAGCTGAGCAGTCATGGCAAAAAGGACTAAATCAGCCTGGCCTGGCACAGCCCAGAGCTGCAGAGTTGGTGCTCAGGGCCGTGTGCTCACAGACCCAGCCTGGCACCCGAGCCCTGCCCAGTTGCCCGATGTCGCTGTTTCGCAGTGAACACAGACACACGACTCCAATATCAGAAGGCAGAAAGAATAAAAGAAGGCTTTCTTTATGAAGTTACATCTGCTTTAATAGAACCTTCTGCTAACCAAAAGGGGATTGGCTATGTCAAAGACACTTCTCGTATGATAATTGGTCAAGAGGTGTAAACACAGTGACAGATATTTTGAGAACAGAAATAGTGAAACCCATGGTAACAAAAACCACCTCTGTGCAAAACAATATCTGTGCAAAACACCACTTGTGTTTTTCCCAAGTTGTTTGGACAGCCTGTTTACAGATTTTCTTTGGGAAAGAGAATTTATCTCTAAGATTCCCATGAGAAAGCAAAGTCTTTATCTGGGAAAGTAAAAAACCTTTCTCCTGGGAATGCAGCAGCAGCCAGGTACAAAAATCTCTCACAGACACAGACTGCCAGCCCCACAGCCCTAGGGCTGCACTTTGCCGTGAGTCCCTGAGTCTCCCCACAGGATCTTGCTCCTACTAAGGACTGTCCTGTCATCCCCACAGCTGGAGAGTCTTGCAGAAGATCTGGTTTTGCTTTGGGACTGGTGTAGAGGTGAGGGTACAGAGGGATCAGTTTGCTGGAGTGATCCTGGCTCTGTGAAGGATTTGCATGTTGTTGGTTTCAATGCACAGAGTGACCAGTGCAGACCTAAAGGTCGGCATGTAAGCCTTTGCCTTGGACTGAGTCTGCTCAAATCCTTTGTGGCTGCTTGACAAAAAGTGCCTGAGGTTGGATGTGATCTGTGCTGAATGACCTGGAAGTGGAAAGATCTGTTGTGGTGTTGTGGCGACTGCAGTTTGGGTCTCACAGTCACTGGGCACTTTGTGTGTGTGTGTGTGTGAAACAGCATGGGCTGAATCACTTCAGGAAAACAGTTCCAGATGGGAGGCTCTTTCTTTATTCAAATCAAAGGGAGGACGGGCCACCTTCTCAGCTTGAGTGAGTCAGCAGAGGTCCACTAGCGCTCTGCCCTGTAGAAGATGACAACATCTGCTGCACTTTTGCATTGGAAAAATAATGATAGGTGCTAGGTTGTGTTTAAAATTAAAAAAAAAAAAAAAA